>VXBC01000604.1:337613-375279 GCA_013399945.1 Ploceus nigricollis | reverse complement strand
CCCCTGCCCACGGAGCCCCCTGCCCACGGAGCGTGGTCCGGCGGGGTCCGGCGGCCCGGCCCCCGGCGCGACACCGAGCCGCGATCCCCACGTCTGCAGAGGATGGCCCCTTCCCTCAGGGCGAGGCCCCCGCATGGCGGGGTGAGCGCGTGTCCGCATCGCGCCTCGCTGAGAGGTGAGGATCCTCACAGGGCGGTGGACAAAGGTGGTTTGTAGTGTGAAATGTGTTGGAGTAAGGATTTGGTTGGACACTTCGATGGACAAACTCCCCGAAGGAGTAGCCATGAGAGAACTGAGTCAAATAACAAAAATGGGCCAGCAGACATGGTACAGTGAAATGCTTTACATGATATTAAAAACATCCATCCTGTTGCAGAGGAGTTTTTAAGCATGAACCTGTAGGTTGATCAGTCAACAACATCCTAAGTCATGGAATCACAGAACAGTTGGAGTTAGAAGGAACCTCTGAGGTATCTGGCCCAACCTTTGTGCTCAATCATAGCCACCTAAACCAGGTTACCCAGGACTGTATCTGGATGGATTTTGAATATCTCCAAGGATGGAGGCTCCTCTCAGCTGACCACCAATAGGACATGACAAATCGGAATGAAGCTATGTGAGGTGAAGCTCAGATTTTATACTAGGAAAAAGTTCTCTGAGAGGATGATCAGTCACTGAACAGGCTCCCCACTGAAATGGTCACATCACCAACCCTGTCAGAGTTCAGTGAGCATCTCAATGACACTGTTTGTTATATGGTTTAGTTTTAGATATTCCTGTGAGGAGCACAGTTGGACTCGATGATCTTTATGGATGCTTCCAACCTCTCTGGGCAGCCTGTGCCAGTGCTCAGTTACCTTCAGAGTGAAAAGGTGTTTCCTGGTATTTGGAGGGGACCTCCTGTGTTTCAGTTTGTGCCCATTGCCTCTGACTCTGTCAGTGGGCACTGCTGAGAAGAGCCCAGCTCCATCCTCTCTGCGCCCTCCCTTCAGGTATTTGTATAACCTGATGAGATCCCCCTTAGCCTTCTCTTCTCCTGGCTTAACAATCCCAGCCCACTCAGCCTTTCCTTACAGCAGAGGTGCTCCAGCCTCTTAATCTTTGCAGCCCTTTGTTGGACGCTCTCCAGTGTATCCATGTCTCTCTTGTACTAAGGAATCCAGAACTGGACAGTGCTCCAGGTGTGGCCTCACCAGCACTGAATAAAGTGGGAAGATCTCTCTCTCTCCAGCTGCAGGCAATATTTTGCCTAGTGCAGCCCAGGATAATATTCACGTTCCTTGTGTCAAGGGCACGTTGCTGGCTCTTGTTTAGCCTGGTATCCACCAAGACCCCAGATTCTTTTCTCCCAAGCTGCTTTCTGTCAACACTGAGATACTTACCACATCATTGGGATTGGCTTGATATCCCAACACGGCATATCCCAAATGAAGCAGTAAAATCTTGGGTTGGTTGAGCCCGTTGTGAGAGTCACCACCTTGCTGAGTCCACAGCAAGGCATTACCTGCATGGCACTGCTACACTTGCAGCTTTTGCAGCACAATTTTGTCAGCTGTTGTGAAGTCCCATGTCCCTCTGGATCCTGCTTTCCAATACTTCAGATTGCTGTCACAGGCAGAGTGTCTTGTTATGTTCCTGGATTGCTGCAATTCCAGCACCCAGAACAGCAAGGTGCCAGCAAGGGCAGAGGTGGTTTAACCTACTGTACAAATCCTATTTTGAGTTTGATTAGACCCCTAACTAATTACTTTCTCTCAGCATGGGTAAAAGGAGAGGAATAACATTTTTCTTCGTAGACAGTCTTTGTTCTGTAATTAATCTTTCAGATTAGAATAGGGAAATCTTTTATTCTCAACTCATCAAGAACCTAAATTGGAATGTCTAGAAATCCAGTCAAGTAAGAGGCAGAAATTCTGCATAAGAAATTATTCCTTACTGCCAGTGGAAATGAATTAATTTTCTTCACAGGATAATTCAACTTGTGTTTGTGGGAAACTCAAGAATATTAATCCAAATAGCCATTTAAAGTGGATATTAACAAAGCTATTTTAAATCTTCATGGAGACAGTCTCGAGGTACAGCCATATTCTAAACCAGCTTTGTAAATGACCCATTTTTTTAAGAAGAAACCTTTCCCAAAATGATGGCGTTAGAGCCGTTTTTAATGGGATCCATTTCACAGTGTACTTTAGCATGCAGTCATGCAGCCAGATTGATTTAACTGAAGGAGGTGTCCTATAAAGCAGAGGACAAGAGCCCGGAGTTGGAAGCACCGGGGACAGGCATCTCCTGATCCAGCTGTGCTGCTGTTGGTCACACTCTGGCTATCGGGTCACCAGGGCTTAGGAGAGGCTCATCCATGGCTGGACCACAGAAGCTGCCCTGGGCTCACATTCTCGGTGGAGGCAGCTATAATTCAGCAGCTCAGCTGACAAATGGGCCCTTGTTAATATGCAGAAACCCGGTTGCCCATTGACCATAATCCCAAAATTACAAACATTTCTGGCATATGACTCAAAAATCATTGAGGCAGAGGAGGGGAAGCTTCTCATGCAAGCAGTAAATTAATCACTACAACTGCAAGTGAAAAGAAAGATCAGCACATTTTATCATGTAGTATTTATTCATTATTTTTACTTTGTAGCTTAATGGGTGGACAATACCCTTTTATGGCATGGGATGTAATCTCACTTTTACAACTTCATTATGAGTTTTCTGCAGTGTAACACTCTTCTTTTAATACCCTACAAAGTAATCTCGAAAAAATCCATGGTAATTGCCTATCTTTTAGTAATTTCCAATAGCTCAGTATAGTAATAACAATAATAATAAAATTAATAATCCTTTGGAAGTGCATAGCTCTTCATTTCAATCATACTACTTCTTGTAAGCATTAATTATCACTCACAGTACTCTTGAGTTATGTAAGTAAATATTGCCTTTCTTAATCGATGAATAAAATGAAGAAGTGGATCAAAATGGCTTGACTAAGATGTATAGACTCAATTTTCCGTACATCTTCTAAAAATCATTATTCTAAAAATATAGGTAATGTCCACATTGGAACAGAGAAGAGTAAAAAAACCCCGTAATCTTTGTTTCCAATTATTTGTTAGAATTTCTTTTCTGTATTGAATTCTCAAGAAGGAAGAACAAAGTACCAATTGAGAAAGTGGTACACTAATTGCTGCACAATAGAGACACTTTATTTTCTTTAACGTATCCTGCCTGGTACCAAAAAAAACCCACTGGTAACTGCTAATTATTTTAAATGCTAACAATCTTATCTGTACAAATGATCACACAGTTTTGAGTCTTGCTGATGAGCCCTTAAATCCTGGATATTAAGTCACATCACTTCTGCTGACAGGACTTTTCCTTCAACATACTCAAGCTCGTCTACCCAGGTTAGCAAGAGCAGTCTTACTGTCCAATGTCTTCAAAGAGAAATACTCTTTCCTAGTATCTTTGCTTTTGCTCTTGAGAGGTTGCACTAACTGGTAGCCTGCTTCAGTTAATTTGGTTCCCAAATGCCTTCAGCATATTTTCAGGAAAGTTTGTGTGGCGATGCAAGCATGACTCCACATTGCATTCACAACTAAACTTCAGATGTTACCCAATAGTCATCAGGTTCCTAGGCCTGAGAAGTGCCCACACAAGTATTGGCAAAATTTCTGAAAATACTTTCACAGAGAGACAAAAGCAAATAATTTACAATAATTATTTCTCAATCAGGGAGAAAAAAGAATCGTGGAATCACTGTCTGTAGAAATCACAGCTGCAGTAAAAAAGGGAAAGGGTGTTAGGAATCACTATGGAAGGGATAGAAAAAAAAACAGAAGACAACATTCTGCTGAGTGCGAGTCCATTGTGCCTCCACAAATCTTGAATACTGTGCATTTCTAGTCTTACCATCTCTAAAAGAAAACATCAATGATACAAAGAAGGGCAGCCAGCATGAGCAGAAATATGGAACAGCTTCTCTATGAAAAAAGATTAAATAGGCTAAGGCTCTTCATCTTGAAAAAACAGATGGCTGAAGAAGAATATGATAAAGGTTTATAAAATTGGGATAGTACAAAGAAAGCAGAAAAGAATTTTCTATGTCTTAGTTTTCATAATCCAAGAATGACAAGGAAGCACATGGAGCTATAAAGCAGAAAACTTTAAATTACCAAAAAGACATGTGTTGGTTTGGGGTTTTTTTTTTTTTGGGGGGGGGGGATGTATTTCCCCCCATATGACTTGTAATTAGTTTGTGGAGCTCATTTTTCAGCAAAGCCGTGGATCCCAAAATGGGAAAATATACCCCAGTACATTTGCAGTCATTAGAGAGCACACTATTCAAAAGTATTAGACATGACTGGAAGAAAATATCCATCAATAGTTCTTGTACATGAAAGCCGTGAGCTCAGAAATGTTGTAAGCCAAAGGCTAGGAAAGGAAGGAAGGAACAATATAACTGGGGAAGTAACTATCAGTGTTTGCAAGATTCTCACACTCTTTCCCTAACCTTCCTCAGATTCTTGAATATAATTCCAGCGTAAGACATATATTGCTCAAGAACATGGTTCTCACACATCACAGATCATGTAATTTTGTAGTATTGATTACATTGTTTCCTGAGGCACTCTATTTAAAGTACCATCACTGTTAAAACAAGTGTGAATTTCATTCCCTTGTTTCAAACCAGACAATTTTTAAAGCCTGCTACCAATTATTTAAAAACCTTATTAATTAAATCTTATTTCTTGATACCATGCGGCTGAGCATGTCAATTCATGAATTCTTTTTGTGATACCCTTCAGCCTGTGCTGCCATTTTCCTTCCTACCAGATTTGTGCATTACCAGATGAGCTGACAAGACAAATTCACTCCAGAACAGAGAGAGTCACAATAGATTTTTTTTTTTTGGGTTGAACTTGCCACAGGATACAATGCAATGTTTATATTGGATTCATGTTTTATGCTGGCCTAGGGAGGACAAAATACGTGATCCAGCATAAAGTCCATGGAGAAAAGTTACCCTTCCAAATGCTTTGAGTGAATTAGAGCGAGGGAGTTGATACTAGCTCAGCTTTTTATGTCATATGGATGTGGCTTTATTAAATAGTTACAGCAGCTTTACTGTGTCATTGGACTATGTCTTAGTCAGGCTCGTTCTTATTTGTTCTCTTTGTCCAAATGAATCTTGCAAAACCTACTGGCCGCTGTGTTTGTTTTAATGGAAAGAGACAGAACCCGGGTTTTTTTATTTTTTTCATGTCGTCTTCGGCACTTTCACAGGGCAGAGGAGAGAGAGCTTTAGACACTTTAGGTGGAAAAGGTCTTGATCTCTCTGTTTCAGTGAAAGTTGCAAGCAGCCAATTATTATGTAGATTTAGCTGTTAGCATTAACACCTCCTTTTGAATCTCTCTTTTGTTCTCCGAGTTAGGCATGGGCTTCAAAAGCCTGGAAGGCTTATCTCCGCCCAGCTCCCTTGCTCCTGGCAAGGGCCCTCTGTCCCCTCCGCAGGGGGGTTTGGTGGCCCCTGCGGTTTGGATGCAGCGCTGGGAGCCGGCACAGACCTGGCGCAGGGAGCGTGGAGTTTGCCGCCTTACCTCACATCGCATGAGCTGAATATCTTTGCTATACTGAGATCTTACCCCGACTTACACCTGCTAGAAGTCTGCCATATTAGTTTTAGCGGTATCATTTTCTTTTCCTTGAAAGTATTTTTTATGTTATTCAACGTAGATTCAATTCAAAACACCTCAAATGTGATTTATTGAAACTTCCCCAAATATTCTAAGAATTTATAGTTCCATAGCACTTGGTTCACAGTATTTCTTATAATCATTTTAAAATTCTTGTGAATTCAGCTAGCACACGATAAATATCAAAACTGGATAATTTGAACACATTAATTATTTTGACCATTTTCGATAACATTGCTACAAAGAAAGAATAAAAATAGACAGATAATACCTTGAGAACTGGGCTTTTAGATTGCACATTTTAAAATCAAAGATTCTCGGTAGCTATAGATACCCTTAATTTTAATACAGGCACAACGACAGATACTGGCTGAGGTTCTGACCCTGCACATGATCTGCATTATTATAAAGGCTCTCTACAAAAGAGGTTCATTCATCCTCGGTGAACCTGCCATGGCTCCAGGTGGATGAGTGACTTATTTAGCAGAATTTTAAGATTATCTTTCAGAAATGCAGTGATGTTTTAATGTGTTTGTTGTCACAGAGACATATACAAGCATTATCAACCAGCAACTGAATTAAATATTTTCCAAAATATACAAGTCACCCAAACTTTCATTGTAAAGTCAAAAAGTAGTCAAAGTTAACAAATAATTTATATTTGATCCCCATTCCCCTCAGCTATCTTTGGAAGGCTCCTCCAAATAAGAAATGGTAGTGGTTCAATCTTTTACTGACTTAATTAAACCCATGGTAAGCCCTAGTGTGGTCACTTACTCCAGTTTGTTTGGTTTAGTTTATACAGGCTATTATTCAGTTTAAGCTTAGTGAGCCATTGCTGCTCCCATTTAAGAGAATCCACATACGGGTTACTATTGGTTTAATTAAAGACATATAATTAAGCCAGAATTTTCACTGCCTATTAGCGTGCTCTTACATCTGCATTTTGAGTCCTAAGCTTTCAACCCTCGGAACTCAAAGTTAAAGTCCCAATGCATTGTCTGGAGGGACCTGCTTAGTGCTCGGCATTTGCAATTCATGGCCTGAGCCATTCATTTTTCCCTTGCAGGCAGTGAGAACTGCAAATGGCCCATCACTTTGGAAAAAGTGATCATTATTTAGAAGTGTAAATGAAGATGCCAAAGGCTAACCTCAGGTTTTGTCTGAAACAAAGACTGGTGTCTCTGGTCTGTAGCAATGGATTGGACGTGTCATAACAGAGAAATACCACATTTATCCTCAACATTACATGTTACATGCACCAGAATCATCTTCCTTTTCATATTCTTTATATTGTCCATTCCTTTTCTAGCTTCTTCCTAATCCAGATTCTTCCTGGTTGTCCCTCCCTGTCTGAAAGCTGAATCACTGAAAGAAATTCCCGCCCATTTGCTTCCTGCCAAAACGAGATGGTATTTCCAAAAGCACCACTTCCTCCCACTGACTAATATAGTACAATATCCTACAATACAGGTTTGCTTTGCTTCCTGCGTGTTCTGTTTTATCCTACAGTGTTTGTAGAATTAAACAATTTAGTCACGAAGTGGATAACATGTAGATCTTGTTATGTTCAGGCCACATACAATAGCAAATGAAAAATAAATTAGAAAACAATCCAGAAAACTGAAAGGCTGAGACTCCAGGACTGATGTAAGAATTATTGATAATAAACCATTGCTGGAAATGGTTCCAGGCATAATCTCTGTTTACATATAATTTGAACCAACACCAAAACAAAAAGAACAACAACAAAAAAGGTCCAGCTCACCAAGGCAGAGATTGTAGAATGACTTTCCCCAGTGGCAGGCATTTCCTAGCAGGCTGTTCTTGTGCCAAGAGAGGTTTAATCACATGTAGATGGAGAGTTTTCCAGTTTTCCATACAGAAGCGGAAAGATTAGATAGGGATTAAAATGTTAACAGAGGAAGACAAGTGGATTGCAAGAAAATGCCTCACCTGATGGCAAACTGAATCACACACATTTTAAATCACTGAAGTCTGATGTAGGCTAGCTGTCAGCATGGATATGGGCATTTCACCCATTTATCTCCACTGATTTCAGAAAAATGTTATGCTTAGTTTAGACAGGAATCCTCTTGGAATTCTGATTACAGTGAAATTAAATCTATCACAATTGTAGATATATTTTCAGTCAAAAATTAGAATTTCCTTACACCAATCTCTTCTTTAAATTAACCTAAGGTTATGTGACATCCAGAGCAGAAGTAGGGAGATGTAACAAAAACAAATTGGTCATTGTTAAGTCAGTTCAACTCCTATGCAGCCTCCTCTCTCTCCTTATGGGCTATCTTCCAGTACATTAGCTTTCCTGTAAGTTACTCACCACTTCATATTTGGAAGCAAATCCCTAGTTACTTCCACTTCAAATGGCATCTCCAGGTTCTGATCCAAAGATACATCATTTAGTTACTACTGGTAAAAAGGTATTATTTTCAGCAGTACTTCATGTGCTGATAATAAAGATGAACAAAGCTAGTGAAACTAGGTTAAAGAGTTTTCACTGAGAAACCATTTGGATATAGAGCTACTGGTTATCTGGCACATCCATGCTTGACTTTAACTCTCTCACTATCACTCAACCCAGTTGTCTCAAACTATGGGTACTACAGTGTAGGATTCCTTTAGTATAATTCATTAGCACTACTGCCTTCTGTGGAGCTGACTTATCAAACACTGGCAGAAAAACATGAGCCATAGTCTCCCAAAAATGTTGTAAGCCCTGAGCTGTTGCTTGCTTTAAATTTATCACCAAAATAACTATTCTGAAAATTCTGACATCTATGTCAGAATTTTAATTATCAATTTACCAGATAAAGTGTTTTAGAATTTTCAAAATATCTTCAGGACAAAACCCCTCTTTCCTGTCCAGGTTTAGCTGACAGGGAGATATACTTCACCAAGCCTAACAGCTTCTGCATTTGAAATGCAGGGCTCTGTAAGGTGACAGGAATAATACTGGGAGCAGTACAGGCAGGCTGCTCCACCAGGGAAGGCATGGAACATGGGAGCTCAGGGTGACAACACAGGCAGGAGTACTGCCTCACCCATGGGTGTCAGGAAGTTGTGTTGGTGAGTCTAGATCAGGAGCAGGTCTGGAGGCAGTGATCAGGGTCAGCCTCAGGCTACTGATCAGCCAGGACATCTGTCATGATGAATCAGGTCTGAGGCCAAGTCAGGAAGTCAAGTCAAACCAGGATAGCATGGTCCAGGTCAGAAGAAGAAAGTTTGAGAGGAAGTGCAGACTCAGCTTCAGGCAGAAGAGCTTTAACTTAAAAGCAGCTCCCAAGGGAAGGGGAGGCAGGCCCACTCTCTTCCTTTCTCTTCCTTTCCTTTGCAACAGCTCTTACCAGCAAATAAGCTGAGCTGGACTCAAACAGCCAAATTTTTTGAGCTGGGAGAATCACTGAATAAATAGACTGAATAGACTGAAGGTCCATCTGTGATAGTGGCCAGCTGTAGAATTGGCTTCACGCTCTTGGTTTTGCCCTGTAGGCAAGGTACTCTGAATGAACAAGAAGTTGTGCTCCTAGCTGCCTTCTGTATGTCCTTCTCCTCTAACACCCAGGTTAAAAAAGAGGAACCAGCACCACTATGGCTGCAGCACTCAGATTCTGTCCCTCTCCCCTTCAACAGTGTGAGAATTGACATCAGCAACTTCTAAAGTTTCGCCTCATTATTTTAGGGAAGAGACACGGACTGTAACTACTGCTGCACCCAACACCTTAGTACAGCTACCCCCACAAATCATCACCTCAAGAAATTGCTCCCATCATTCCCAAGGGTTGTTGGGGTCATCCTTATTTCATTATGTGCATCACTACCCTTTTCAGATACTACTTCTCTCTGTCAAGCTAATGCCTCATTTTTTAACCCAAACAACCCCCATTCATCTTTCATTTCCTCTCCCTATAATGTTCCTCTTGCATGCAGTTCCTTCTGCTTTCAATCCATTTTCATTTTCTTCTTTGTCCCCTTTTTCATTTTTCTTTCACCTGCCACCAAACCATGTAATTTCTTTCCACCTAGACCTCGAAAAGTTTTGAGCTTGAAATTTAACATGGTAAAGAAACAATTTAGCATGGTAAAGAAACAATTTAACATGGTAAAGAAACAATTCTGTACCAGGATTGAGTGCTTCGACTTCTAGCCTGTGAAAAACATGCTTACGGGAAGAAAAATGGAGAATGGTTGTCTGCTGTTTCTTGTAATACAAGATCTAGAAGGTGAAAAATCAAATTCTCAGGTGGCAAACAAGAGACACTCTTCTATGTAGTGCATAATTGAGCTGTGGAAGTAATTACAAGATGCCATGGGTTTCAAAAGCTTACATGATCCAAAGAATAGACAAATACATGGTTAAAAATCATCTTAAAAATACTATTAAAAGAAATCCTACCACAGGATCAAGCCTTGGCCTGGATGTGCTAGTGAGAAACTTGGTTGTCTCCCTAGGATTAAACCCAGAGGATAGCCTGGAGATGCTAATCCTCCTCCAGGTACATAAGTGGCAGTTACTGTATTTGGGATATGAAAATAATAATTAACATTACAGGGTTAGATAAAATTATAGTTCTGAAGGATACTGCAACAAGGTGGCCTAGTTTGAGGGTGGGAAGCATGGTGGAGACAGAGGCCCGGAGGTCCCCTCTGGCATGTGAAAACTAAATCCTATAAAGGAACTTGTGATTTTTGTTTACAAACTTTGCACTTATTAATTTTAAAAGGAATAAATGCTGGAAAAAGACATCTGTCATCACTTATGTAACCCATAAGCAGGCCTCAAAGACTATAATTAGGAAGGAGGAAAAAAGAAGAAAATTAGAATCTTACCATAACCAGTTTCAACTGGGAATATGTTAATATAAGTTGGTACCTGCTGAACAAAGTAGCTTACCATGAGAAAATAGAAATCTATAAGGCTGAGAAAAATATCCAACTTGTCCTGTCCTTTTGCAGCAAGTGAAGGATATAATCACATGCTATCTAAGTGAGATCTGAAACGCCTATAGAAAATTCATGAATTTTCAGTTAAAGAGAAAAGGGGCATTCTGGTTTCAGATGCTCTGAATTTGTGTTTAAAATACACTAAAGCTGATAGTGTGCATGCTCCAGGATTGCATTCTTGGATTTCTACAGGCACTGACGTACATGTGCTCCTCCTCCATTTTCTAAGCATTGGGTGTACTGAGGTGACACAAAGGAATTCTTCTGTATCCACTACAAGCAGAAAAAATATTAAGTGCCCGTAATGAGAGATTCACCACATTTCACCCAAGACAAATGGAGATCACTATCAATATAAAGTAAAGGGAGAACAAAAGACCTACCATTCTGAAGAGATAGATGTCTGTCACTTCCATAAAGATTTTTTGACAGAATGTGGGCCAACCATGGGCTGTACAGATGTTCACTCTGTTTACCTGTGGGAAACACAGGAAGATCCTGGAATCAGGCATCCTGTGTGCCAGGACAGGCAGATGTGTTCCAGACCATTCATCTGTGCATAGTAAACCTCCCTACACTGAGTGTTGCTCTGAAAATAAGGCCACCCTTAGGGAAACCGTGCTTCAGTTAATGCCAAACAGCTGCAGTGTACATATTTGTAGATAGCTGTTAGCAGCTGACTAGCTGTCTGCCTGCAAAGACTCCAATAATGTCAAGGTTATTTTATTTACACTGAATAACTTAATAAAAGATTTGGTTATGTGACACACGGCTGTAGGAGCACATGCAAGAAAGCCAACCCATTGAAAACAAACCATAAACAAGCTACCTGTCATAAAACAAACATCAGACAAACAGTAATAACACAACTGACTGAAAAGGGATGGGAATATGCCTTCTTCATTGCACAGTGCTATATTCCTTCATCATAGTCTAAAAGGTTCTCATCTGAATTCTTATCATTTGTCACCGCAAGGCTGTGAGCACAAGATATTCCCTGTGTTACATCCCTGCCCAGTTCCTATGAGTCATTTATTTCTTAGATGCCTGTTCTCCATCACTGATGCTTTAATCCCAGCTCTGTGCATAGATTTCCTCCTTCTCCTGATAGATGCTTTGGAGGTCACTGCAAGCAGCAGCAACAGAGAAGTCATTGGCTTCACTAGTGTAGCAGGCAGAACTCTCCTGCCTTTGGCCCAGCTCTGTGGTCTCCCATCACTGCAGAGTGGCTGAATACAGTAAGACCTGTTCCCCCACGTGGGACAGCTCATGTGCCCGTGCAGTCCCCATGTCTAGCAGGAACAGACTGAAGGCAGGAGAATGTCCTTGTGGAAAATCTTTGGCTGAACATGTCAGCAAGTTACACCCACTCCAACCAAACGGCAGATGTTTTCTCTTTCTAAAGGGAAACAACCAGCTTCTCTATTTTCCTCTCTCTTTCTTTTCTCTAGGAGAAAACAAACTTCACAGCAGACTTTTCTTCACAGTAAGTCCACCAAGTGAGTGCTGAAGAAACACATTTCCCAGCAGTTCCTTGCGCTCAGGTTCCCAGTGAGTTCCAGCTCTCCCTGATAGAAATAAGTTATTGTGCCCTCAGTGGTGTTTGGGGTTTCTTCCTAACCAGTGAAGGGCCAAGAGCATCTGCACCTAAGCAAATACAGTCCATCTCCCATGGCCAGTGACTGAGGATGGGAGGCAGGGAGGGCTGTGCCACTACCAACTTCAGAAGTGAACAGCTCATCCTTCTACCTACCCACACAGAATTTCTGAAAGTCCTTTACTCCAAGGAGGCTTTTTGGGGGGTTGGTATTATTCTAAATATATTTGAAACTTATTAATAGAGGTCAAACATTTTAAAATTTTATCTTTCAACTTAGAGATAGACGTTTCTTTAAAAATTCAATTTGATCCAGAAAAGCCTAGTATTGAAGGTAACTAGAATTGCTGACTGCATACCATTTAACTTCATACTGTTCATCAGAAACTGTGGCTTCTCCTTTTTAAAATATCATTTCCCATAAGTCAGCATGCAGTTCTACTGGGATGCTTTTCATTCTTTTCTTTGAATACAGTATAACTTGATCATTTTCTCATGTTATTGGAAAAGTATTTATAATGGTTTCATAACCATTTGATTTCTTTTACTGAACTTGATAATATTTGCTGTATCCCTTTTACTAATATCTTGATTAGGATCTTTACATCTGAATTTAATAATTTGTCCTGGACTGTGCTTCCCTGTGACAATAAATCCAAGGATAATTATTATCTTATGAGCTTGAATAGAAGCCATCCCACCAGCAATCTGCTGGTGCTCTGAGGGTGCTGAGTTTTACCATGCCACATGGTGATATTCTGGCAGATAATATTCTGTCATAGATATCCCATTGTGTCTAATAACTGAAGTGATAGTAGATTTCATTTAAGAGCTTTCAAAGACTTTTACCTGAGAAGCTGTGAAGCAAAGGTGGCTGCACAAAAGCAGATGGTTTGAAGAAAAAGGCTAGGCTTCCATCTGATGCCCAGCAACACATATGGCTGGCTCAGTATTCCTGGTATCACCCATGCAGAGCTTTGTGCCAGTGATGGTTATGTGCTTCACACAGCGGGAGAAATAAAGTTGCTACATTCCTCGAAGGTAGCTATTTGAGCTGAGAGAAGGGATATTGCAGGGCTTATGGAAAGGTTCGACAAAAGCATGGGTAGTGTTGGGTACAAGGAAGGGAAACATTTTGCAGAAAATAAAGTCAGCAAGATGAAAAAAGTTGAAATTACAAGGGAGTCATCAAGATTCACATTGCTGGAAGATTATAGAAGTCAGGACGTGTAAACCAGCCCCAGCATCAGCAGCCACCCTCTCAAGCAATGCATGCTCCCTCAGGGTCAATTTCAGGCCACCTTTGTGTGTAGGTGCTAGTGTCCTGAAGATGTCAGAAGCTTCACTGGTCCATGTGGCACCCCTGGATAGGTGAGTTTTTCTGGGCACCCCTAGCTGTAACCCCCAGCAAGGGAAAGTTTGAAAAGTGTTTGGAGACCTCAGTTCCCATGTGAGCTCCTTAATCCAAGCTGTCTGCTCATCTCTGGCAAAGCCTCAGCTCAAAACCTGGTAGGCAGCTGAGAGGCAGCTCTGGCACAGCACCTTGATCTCACCCATGGAGCCTGTCCTCCCTTTCCTGTCTTACTCCTCTCTGCCAAGAACTGGATGTCCAGAACTGGATTTAGATGTTTACATGGCACAATTTACATGGTGAGTTTGTGGGATGTGAAAGCTCTGCTAACACTTGTTTTGGATGAAACACACGTAGTTGAAGCACAGATAAGTCAAAATCATTGTCACCACTCTCTTCCAGAAACACACAAATACTTTGTATTTCCATACCCTAAGGATCTTTAATTACTTAGATATTAATGACTGAAACTAGAACTAACTATGAGTTAGGTTAACTAGGGGTTAACGTGGCTGACATTTGGGTAACTCTGGTGAGTAACATCATCCTCCACAACCCATGGGTGAGTCAGGGACAGGTGGAGGCAGAAATCCAGAGCCCTTCCCCGCTGTCTCACGGCCGGGACAAAGCCCCGGTGATGCTCCTGCCGGCCCAGCAGGTGTCACCACAGCACCAGGGTCCCTCTGTCCCTGCGCATGACGCAATGCCGGCTCTGGCCGGGCGGGCAGTGACGTCACACCCGCGGCCGGTGACGCAGCCATGGCGAGCGGGCAAATGCCACGGGTGGCTCCGGAGAGCAAGAGTTTGTAGGAGCCCCTTGGCTTTGTGCCCTTTGGCCCGGCCACTGCTGCCGTAATTTGCGGCACCGCAGCAGGGCAGTGATGGCTGGGAAGGGTCGGGAACAAGGCACATGCCCAGGAAAGGTCACCCGCTTAATTGCCTCGGCACAAAACTGGGGGAAAGGGGCATGTCCCTGGGTGGGATGGCAGGTCAGAGAGGTTAGGCAAAAAAGCTCGGCTACAGTGATGTCCCAGAGGGTTTGTGGTCAGCTGAAAGGTCTGGCTTCATGCCAGCCAGTGTATTCCTCACAGATATACCTCCAAAGGCTGGTCTAAATCCTCCTCCATCAGCTGAATCTGGACTTGTTCTCAATTTCCTAGCAAGTTTCACCGCCAAAAATTGCAGATATACTTCTCCAAACACATCAAATGCAAGACCTTCCCTTCTCCCTGGCTGCAGGACCTGTGATGGATTTGCATATCTCAAACTCCACAGCGCTTCAACGTACATAATTTGGTTAAATGAGATTATCAGACTAACTCAAACTCAAACAGCTGGTTTCTTCCCTAATCACTAGTGATAAGAATCCTTGCTTTGTGTACTCCTCCTTTCATGGAATTAAGTCTGGAAAACAGGGTAATGCCAAGTTCCTTTGAAATGACTGCCAACACAAACACTGCTACCATTGTACGTGCACCCTCTGTGCACAAAATCAGATCCTTTCTAGACCTTCAGTGTCCTTGGCTCCACACTTATCAACCCTTAACTACATAGAACCCTAAAATATATTTATTCCTGTGGCACCCCTCGATGGACCATGCATCACCCAAATAATTCTTTTGTTAAGAATGCGTTGTATAGTCACAGGCCTCCACATATTTTATCTACCATGAGTTTCAGTGAGGTTAGTTCATGGTACTCACCTCACTGACACCACAGCATCTCACAAGCTAAATCTGGGATTTCAGATCAATGTGCTTTCACTCTTAGCAGAGGGACACTGCTCTGAATATCTTGCTCTTTATCCAGATGAAACTGACTTAACTCAGCAAACACTGTTCTTTCCTGAGCTTTTAAGCCCAGTCAATTCCTGTACTGAACAGTCAAGCCATGGTTTTCTGGGTTGCTCCCCCTCGTTGGCAACCTCCTGGGTGCAAACACTTAATTCCTAAACTCCCAGCAACACCTTTTCAAATGTCTGTTTCATCTACAACCATTGTGATGCCAATTACTTGAAACAGAGGCAAAAACAATGAAAAGTAAGAATCCAGGTGTGGTTGCCACCTCCAGTGCTCAGCCTGTCGAGACAGCAGAGTCACCAAACTCTTCTGGGCTTCACTTTTTCATAGAAGTCTAAGCCCCATTCACAGGTGTTGGAGCCCAAGGGACCATGTAGTCCTGTGCCAGCAGGTCACCCTTCCCCAGGGAAACTCTGTAGCATTGATCCTCATTCATAAGGACCAGCTTCCCACCACATCTGCAGCCACTCCTCAGGGGCAGGCCCTGCAGTGCCTGCTATCCCAATACCAGCAACTTCTGTGCCTAAAACAAGCTCTGCTATGTAGCATTTTGTAGTCACTGTTCTGGAGGGATTTTCAAAATGCAGTCTTCAAAGTCACTCATTCATTTGGGTTTGTTACACATCCCTAATATCAATAATTCCTCTAAGATGTGGTCTTGCCCTCTTCCTCTGGATATAGCAGGACCTTCTACACATTTATTTAATTTTCTTCTCTTTAATGGAATCCAGGAAGAGCCCAAAGCCTATCTGGAGTATTTTAAATCATCTGAGATCAGAAAGGTAATACCATCCTAGGATTCTCCCATGTGTCCCTCATCTCTATACGTTTATTTATGACAACCTACCACACCCTTTTAGGGTACTGCTGCATTTTGGAAAGACTGCAGCATCTGTTCTATCCAGGACTAGGTTACTCTCTTCAAGAAGGAAAATCACATCATCTCAGCTAAAACATTTTGTTGTTGGAGACACAACGGGAAAATACTGGGAAAGAACATCAGCTTCCCAGAGAAGAACAATTGCTCCCTGCTGGGATGAAACACAAGGCTCCTGCATGTCTGCCTCATTATGTGAATTCAGGAAGACTTCCAGTAGCTTCTGAAATGCATCAAAGAAATTCTGAATGTTGTTCATGAAATTATTATTGTGGGATTGTGGGCTATGTCTGTTCAGTCGCTGACTGACAGCCAGATGAACAACTATAAAGAGATCCAGCTCAATGCCCTGCCTATTTTCAGCCACACAGGTGCTGCAGGCAAGCTGGCCTAAATTCACCAACATACTTGGGGTCAGTGTTCTACATGCCCTGGAAAACATGATCTGGCCAACTGACATATTTTAACTTCAGAAATAAGATATATTAAAGGTTTCTATCACACCTAAGTAGTGTAGCAGGTATCCAGCTCATATGTGAGGTAGCATGACTCTGAGTCATGGTGCAGAGACTGACATTGCTACATTCCCTCTGAGCTTTGGGGTGCAGAACTGCAACCCAAAGTGTAGACCAAGGGAGAATAAGACACATCTTACTTTGTGGAGAGTGTGAAGAGCAGGCTCTGACCAGCACTTTGCAGCAGTTACTGCCTTCCACAAATGACTGGGATACCTCCCGCCCCTAACAGGCTTAGTTACAATGTCCTCCCCTGCTGAATGGCTCAGGCTTCAAGCTGTGAAATACTGAAGAGGCTTTGGAAAATTTTGTTGGAGATGCCTGGCTTTCCATTGCTAGCAGGAAAATATGCATTTTATAGATAATGCGATATTTGTGATCGTAACTCAGGGAATACTAAAATACATGGGATGTCTGGCAATACCACCTGTTTTATTTGGGCTATATTTCCATATTTGTCTTTAACCACCTCTGGCTGACATAGAAAATGGACAGCCATCTATACAGACCAGACTGACACATGAGGAAGCACTAATATCCACAGCATAATGCTGTTCTCATTTTGTGTGTAAGGGTTGACACTTCCCATGTGGAAATTTGGTTCACAGCTTTTCTCAGCTTTCTTTCTAGGAAGCAAATATACAGAGTTCCAGGACTGAAAGTGGCTTTTACTCGTGATGGTTGTGCTGGCTGGCCAGGCATTGATTTGTCTGTAAAGCCAGAAGCTCTATATTCCAATCTGAGGACAAGTGTTTATCTAGCAAAGCTACCACTGTGATGAGGTACCATCTCCAGTGTATGGAGTGTTGTTATAGATGTGAACCCAGCATCCCAACAGGATTTCCAGCTCCCAGACAGGATCAGCCTCCTCCTGAAACAGACCCACCTGCAGGCTTCCTGTACAAGGGATTCAGCATTTTGGAATGAAATCCTGTTATTCAGTCCCCAAAATCCCCTCAGATGTGGTGATCTGGACACTCTGCTAAGGCGACCTGTTAAAGTTTAAAGCTGTTGGAGAAGATTAAGGGTATGTTTCCAGAAAAGACCAGGCCGGGAAGGAGCTTTCTTTGTAGCCAGTTTTGTATTCAACTAAACTCTGTGGAACAAATAGTCTCCTTAAATATCTTTTCAGTATTCCTGAGTATTATGACAGCTGATCAATTAGCCTGTGAGGTGCCTGAAACTCTAGTAAGAAACACATTTCTGTCTAAAGGATATGTTGCTTTAATATACAGAGAGAGGCAATGAGGTAATTTAAAGGGAAATAATTTTACATAACTCATTTACGAGAACAAAAATATAGAAATCCTCTGATGAAAGTCTAGCCTTAATAACTCCTATGTAATGCAAATATGTTTACCTCCTCACAGACTGAAGGTTGCACCAACAAATGAATATACAGCTGAGCAAATTTTTAAAGATTAAGAGCAATAAATATCAGGACAGGAAGATAGCACAGCAATACAGTTCAGAGAGCTTGTCTAGAGAAACCTCATAATGTATCGGCAAATTAGACTCATTACTTTCTGTGTCAGAAACTTTCAGAGACCAAGGAATTCTTGTCCATACCTTATATTAAAGAGCTCTTAATATAATGCTATTAGACTAGAGATCTTGTTGGTATTGGGAACTCCTTTATTTTTCTATTTCTGACCTTTTTCATTTCCTCTGTCATGTCCCACAAGATGATGCAATATTGCATCACCACCTAATACTGAGACCTCCCTCTGTCAGCAGCCATAAAAACTTGGGAGTTTCTCCACCCCTCAAATAACCAGCGATCTTAAAGATCTGTTTACACACACTGCTACCAGAATGACTGCATCTCTCTCTGACAAACTCATACACATGTGAACAGACAAAAAAAAGGCATTCAAGCCAGTAAGAGGTATTATGTGAATTTTACATCTCAGCTGAAGTGTGTATGCATGTGGTACAGAGGAAACAGCTTGCACTCCCACCCCTGTGCTTTAAATACCTATTCTGAAGCATAGCAGCCTAAATCAGTAAAATGGGAGACAAAGTCTTCAGCAGATGTATCTCAGAAGGCTTCTGAACACCTGCTATTTCCTGTTTGCAGGCTTAAGGTGTTTGAAGTGAGGGATTTTGTGCAAAATCTCAACCACCAGGAGCATCAGTCTATTAGGAGGAAAGAGTGAGGATTTCTTGGAGGAGATGGGAAAGAGATAGGAAAGACTCGTCTTTTCCTTTTAGAGATTTCCTGACTCTGTTCTGCCTACGGAGGTTCACAGCAATCATTTCTGGATCAGGCCACAAGGCTTCTTTCATACCCAGAAGATCTTAAAAGATTCCCTGGACCAAGCTTCTAGCTGGGAACCAAGCTCAGATAGGAGACATCTCAGAGAGGACTTAACTGCCTACAGAGGGATGCAGAAAGAACCCACCCTTAATTTGCTTTTCTGGGTCCCCCTATTTCCCCAAAGTATTCTCCGGCTTCCCCAAGCAATGACCCAGAACCAGCATCAGTAGAGCTGCCTTTTCCATGACATAAAGCTGTGAATGGAGGACAGATCTGCAGGCAACACTTATCTGTCAGTTACATCCCTTTCACAAACAGCTACCATACCTAGAACATGATGCAAAAGCCAAACTAAAATTCAGCTCACTCCTCCTCTGCTTGTTGGCAAGTTATAGCAAGAAGAAAAGCTTATTTTTGATACCAAAGTTACCATGTGATTGTGCATATGGACAAATCAATGCCAATGATGTTAATACAACTGATCACATATTTATATGATCAGTTTTCACAGCAGAGCTGTAAAATAAGGGATTCTGTCAATTTATTTTAAATCTTCCCCTGAATGCATCACAAAGAGTTTACAACACACTCAGAAAATTCCAGCTTATAAATTCTCCAAGAAAGGAGAAGGCTACCTATCATTCCATCAGGATGGACAATGTATCATACAATGGGGTTTTTAATTTTCTTTACATAGAGAAACAATTACAAAACTGAATGTAGCTATTGCTGAATTTAGGCAAGTAGGTTTTGACTTTGTTGTTACAAGACCTACAAAGCTTCTGCGTTTAATTTTTTTGCTGGCAATATAGAAAATAAAAACCAACACGAAGTATTAGATACTATTTCCTAAATTGCAATGAATCCAGCTTGTCAATGATAACAGAACATTTACATCTGACATATGTCAGTATATAAAGTTGTTGCTGAGCATTTAATGTGGCTGTTATTCTTTATCGCTGTTTCTCCACTAAACGACATAAAAACTGATGTTTGACTGTGCAGAGGATACAAAAGATACCATCTTACATTTTTTCAACCTCCAAAACTCCCATTTAAAATCATGACAGCAATTTCTTGTCATATTTTTATTACAGCTGGTAGATAAAGGAAATAATTGCATTTTGACTGCACCCCACAAGATTATATTAGCAAAATAATTGCTTCTTTGCATGACTAATTTTGATTAAATCAGCTTCATTTAAATATCAAATTGCATTCTTCACCTTTCTTCATTAAGCTATGGTATTCCTGACTGTTTTAAAGTTCTGGTTTTGATATGGTAAAATATGCATTTCAATTTATTGTGAAGGCTTTCTTGACTAAAAAAAACAACCAACAAACCAAATGGTAATTTATGGGAAAGGGTTTAAGTCACATATACAAATGAACAGGAATAAAATAATGTTAAAATGTGTATTTCTAAAGAATATACAACCTATAAGGAGAGCATCCTTGCCTACAGGAAAGTTTGTAATACAAATTTGATTTGCCAGAAAAAGCAATAAAGAAAATAAGCTGTATATAGATGAGCTGAAGATTAACTGCAAAAATGTAATATTTCATTAACATACTAAATCCTGAAGAAAGCAAGATTTTCCTTTAGTTTACCAACCTTTCTCAAATATAATAAGTACAATAATTTATTCTTTCATTGCAAATAACACTACATTGACTTATAGCTATTTTAAAAATGTTATGCAATTCTGGCTGAAATCAACACAAAACGTGTCATTTGCTCTGGCTGTAAATTATCCCCTCTATAATTGTCTTTTGACAAATGACAGTCTTTTTATTCAGCCGCTCAGATCTCCATATGTTTGTGCATCCCCAAATAAAGTCCACGGATTTTGACAGGATTAGTCGCCAAACTGGCTACACTTGTGTTCCCGGAGTGATCCATCTGGGGATCCAGCCAAAAACAACAAAAAAAGACTTCCTGTAAGTCTTTTTTTGATAAGGCTTTTAAATGTCTTTTAAAGCATCCAGTAATGCTGTGCAAAGCTGAACTGCTTTGACAGATATTACCCATTGTACCAGGCAAAACCAAGCATGAAGTGAGTCTTCACTGTGTTTCCCCTATGCTGCACACACATCACATGGAAGTTGTTGAAGGTTTTTGCTTTGCTTTCATGTAAAAGGGAACTTGAGGCCAGTACAGTTATTATGGTTCCTTACAGACACAGTTCATTGTAATGTATATTCATTTTGAGAGAGAAGTTTCTCTTTTCTGCTTCAGGCTGGTATGATTCTTAATACCACACAAATGATTTTTTTAGTCAAAAGAATCCATCCATGCTAGAACAATTATCCAACTTTTTATAGTAGCATCTGTACATGTAACATACTAGTTATTTCCTTCTGATATTTTCTTTCTTTGGAAGTTAAGAATGAGTACCTAGAAAAATCATAATAATTTTAAAAGTCTTTGTGGCAACTTATGGTCCTGTAGAATGTTTCCTGAAGATGTAACCTTATGTCAGCATAGCTTTCAGGGCAAGTGTGTGTACTCTGTGCCATACACAGTTCATCTGTGAATCTCATTGCAAGATCTGGGTCAAAAAAAATGTCTCAACATAATCATGGAAAGAGTTTTGCTGTTCATTCTGAACAAGAGCTGTGGAGACAGAAACACTCAGCTCCATTCAGAGCCAAACAGACAGCAGCCTGAATGGGGAAAGAGTGGTGAGGGGGAGTTGTTTGTTTGTTTGAATTGAATGTGAATGGTTATGCCTGAACTGCAGTTGGAGTCTGGCACTGTAAGGCTGATGAATTAATCCTCCTGCTGTGGGCAGCCTTGGCAAGTCCTTAGCTGGAATACTACTATGTCCAGTTTTGAGCAGTGCTTTCCAAAAACAATGTGGCCCAATTGGCAAGAACCCGGAGGCGAGCTACAGGAATCACAGGAGGTCTAAGGAACATGACCTAAAAAGAGAGATCGAGGACTGCCCCTCTGGAGATGGAAAAAGAGCAGAAAAACAGTTAACACAGCAAATTCAAACAAGAAAGTAGCTGGAGGGGAGGGAGGAAGAAAACCCCCAAACTGAATAACAGGAATAAGACAAGCAAGATGCTCTGTCTGTAGGAGAAGAATTTTAATCAGACAGCATGAAAATCTTTGTTAAGCAGAAGACCACCACGCTGGAGCAGGCTGCCATCTCCAGGGGTTTTTAAGGGCAGTTTAGACAAACTAATTTGTCCCTGCCCTGAGGTGTGGGGCTGAAGGAGCTGTCAGGGCTGGCCGGGCAGGCGGGCGTCGTTGCAGGAGTGCCATGGGCAAGCCGGCTGTGGGGCCCTGGGCAAGGAACGCCTCAGGAAGCTGCGCCCAGGGAGGTTTTGCTGCCGGTGCTGACACCAGGACACGTCCTGCGTGCCTTGTGCTGGCGACTAAGCCTCACCGCGGCTGTAGTGCTTTCACCCCACCAGAGGGTCTGTGCGCTCCGGCTGATGCGGCCGGGCCGGGGCCGGGCCCNCGCCCTCCCGCGGGCGGCGCCGGCCGCCATCTCTGGGCCCGGGCGGTGGGCCGGGGGCGGAAGGGAAGGAGGGAGGGAGGCGGCCCCGGCCCCGGGCCGCTGCTCCCGCTGCCTCCCACCTCCCGTGCGCAGAGCCCCTTCCCGCAGGGGTGTGCGGCTGGCCGGGGTCGCCCTGCGGTCCCCGCCGCAGCTGGCACTGCTGAGCCCCCCGTGCTCCCCGGTCTCTCGCGGCCTTGGTCCCGCCTCACGTCACGGCCCGAGCGGGAGTTATCGAGTTTGATGCCAAACCCGCTGAGGAAGCTGTTGGAACGCTGAATGAAACAATGCGAAGTGAAGGATCACAGTAGGCAGTTCTCTCGAATCTTGAGANACCTCCCGTGCGCAGAGCCCCTTCCCGCAGGGGTGTGCGGCTGGCCGGGGGCGCCCTGCGGTCCCCGCCGCAGCTGGCACTGCTGAGCCCCCCGTGCTCCCCGGTCTCTCGCGGCCTTGGTCCCGCCTCACGTCATGGCCCGAGCGGGAGTTATCGAGTTTGATGCCAAACCCGCTGAGGAAGCTGTTGGAACGCTGAATGAAACAATGCGAAGTGAAGGATCACAGTAGGCAGTTCTCTCGAATCTTGAGATCAGCGAGTCAGCTCTGCTACAAACACGGCTTTTAAACAATAAGTAACTATTTCCTCATCCAACAAATTTCTTGTGTCTATCTGATGCATGTAGACCATGAAACCTTTCCACACGACAATCCCTCTGAAATAATAGCTGAGGGCATTCGGGAGTTGGTTGCTGGTGTAGATTAGATCACGCAGTTAACAATCAGTGTGGGAAAACCGGGTCCAAGTTGACAGGCAGCGTCTAAGTAGCGAATGTGTCCAGGCAGGAGCAATAGCAGCGATCTCTAGGTTTTAAAACTCTGCGAAGTGTTGGTTCCAAGGTGGATTACTTCGAGATTACTGCTACATCACTTGTGTAACCCCAGTTAACTAGAACTTTGCCGAAATTCTTACCTAAATTTACAGAATCAGCTAGATGTTATTTTTTGTTCTAGGAACCCCAAATAGATAACTCATATAGAATCTAAAGGTGGTGAAGGCAGAGCATCCTGAAAATACTACAGCTGTAGTAGCAGTCTGATTGACTCCCCAGCCTCCCGACCAAGCTGTATCTGCTGGTTCAGATACTTTTGGTGAGGAATGTGGCTGCATTACCTGTGAAGTTGACTTGCTAATGGGAACCTGCGCTGATTTATTTCCCATTAGAGCTTGTAGTTGTTAGAGGATCTGACAAAGCAACTGAGTCAAGTGGTATTTTGTTGTTGTGTTCACACTTGAAATGTTAGTGCTGTATTTTACCTGTGAAGTTCAGCACTGATCACTGCAGGTGTAGGGAAGATGTACTCCTGTCCAGCAAGTGGAAAGTAATTTCCTGCTACACAACAGTGTGGGCAGGTAGATGTAGTATGCTGCTTGGAAAACGTTGAGTCTTGTCATAGTAATTTTGGTTTTTTAAATTTATCTTTCAAGTGAACTTTGTCTAAAACTGTGAATGTAAGCTTTAGTGTTGTATTTACATAATCCATGCACAAGGTAATTCTTACTCTGGTAGAGAGTGCTTATTTTCTTGAAAGTTAAGTTGTCTGGGAAGGAGTTCATACCAAAGTGAAAAGAATAATTTTGAAATAAGGTTTTCACACAATGGATTAAAACAGAAGCAGGAGCTAATATAGAATAAGCATGATAGTAACTGGTAGAATTCTAACATAGTCTTAACAGAGCAGTCAAGATTGACAGCTATCCTAAATTTTTTGTAGCCAAATAAGTAATACATCGTAATACCACATTGTCTTTTCAAAGTACCTTTCAGCCAGTTTTTTCAAATAATTTAACGACTTTACTCATTAGTGTATCTCCTAGTCCTGCTGTGAATCATGTTTCAGTCTCAGTTATGCTTAACTGTACTGGCTCCATTCCCTTTCCTTCTCTTCCCTCACTGCCCTCCCACTCCTGCAAGTGTTGAGTCAGATAAAGGAACTGATCCAGCTGAAAATTAACCAATTTTTTTGCTGGTTTCGTTATGATCAGATTGCTGACCTGAGTGATGAGATAGGAACACAACTGGAGACAAAGGCAAGACTGGTTGCTTGTCTTAGTTACCTTTTACAGGCCCATCTTTTCCTTCTCCACTGGACCTCATCAGGATTTTTAGACCAGTGTAGGACAGTTCTTGTAATACAGGGATATTCGGGGTTGATGAGGCTCATTAGAATTAGAAATGAAACAGTGATTTTTTCCCCTTTTTTGGGGTGTTGTTGCAGTAGAGTTTTTGAAATGTTAATACTGTAAGTAAAGCTTAGGCATGACAAAGGTTTTAGAAACTTAACATGAAATGATTTTTCATTATAAACATTCATGTGCATGAAGAAATATGGCTTTGCCAACACATGGATTAGCAGGAAATGGATACAATTTGGTGTCACCATAAGAATGGGTCATTGCAGAGACAGATGAGGGACAACTGTCACTCCAAGGACTGCCTTCTGAAGCTGAGGAAAAGGGGTCAGAGCAGAACTGGGGATGGATACCAACTGGGTTGGAATGGACTAGACATGACAGGTCAGAGCCCAAATGAATGCAGGAGAAAAGACAGCCTTGTATGGGCAAGGCAGCTACAGAAGTCCCATGCATTTTGTGTTGTGCCTGATACAATTTGTGGGGGGATATCTGAACCCACAGAAGTGTTGCTCTACCTGCCTTTATAAGTGGATGAGAATGTGAAACAATTGCATTCACTGAGAAATGTACAGGTTAGTTCTCTGCTGCATGACGGAGAGATGCTGCCTTTGCTTGTCTTGATGGTCTTGATCTATGGAGTAGTGGTAGAAGAGCTATTTGTATGTATGTTTGAAGAATTAATCCTTAAGTGCATGACTCAAGGAGCAGGCTGAGGACATTTTAAACCAGGAAGCTTCCCTAGATCTGCAGAACCCAATGAAACTGAAATGACTCCAGGTTTAGTTAATGGGGCAGCACAATCACTTTTAGAGGAAGGACTCTGCAAAAAATCTCTATAGCCTGTTGGCATGAAAAAAACCTTAATGCTAGTTGCTTATGCCTAAATTAAGAGAAATATATGACTACATTGTATTTTAGAATTGAGATGAGAGAGGAGTGCAGTGTGTAGTGCTGAGATGCCACAAAGGCTGTGGCTGTGATGAATGCTGACAGGCTGAATGTGCGTGGAGGATGAGTTTTGGAGGTGTCTTGGCCAAGATGGGTAGATTTCATGTCAGCAACAAAATGTTCAGGATAACTTCACCACTACCTTGAGAAAATTCAAATACTGGCTTTAGAAGATGCAGGGACCTGGGACAGAGTGTGTTTCCCCAAAACTGACTTCCTGAAAGAAATAACCTCTAAAAAGAAAGTATCTTAGCTGACAAGGAGAGTGATGCTCAAAGAGAGAAGAGCCGTGTCAGTGGTGGAGGGTATTTTCTGCTTTTTAATCTTGGCAGAGTGTTAATCAACCTTGGCATGTTGGAGGCAGGTAAGATACTGTCAGATTTTTTTGCCAATACTGAGGGAGGGCTTATTTTTCACATTTTTATAAAAATGTGTCTCATAAATAGGAAACATGCATACATTAAAAAAAAAGGCACTTGACTCTTGGTAGACAACCTTCCAGTTGTTTCATATTTTTTTCCTCCTTTTCAAGACTCATCATTTTTGCCTGATATCTACCACTGTAGTATTTGTACTGCTTGTTGCTCTTTAAAAGATCGGTATTTCATTGGAAAAGTCATAAGGAAAAAGGATTAAATTAGAGGGTTTTCTGTCTTTTCTTTCTGTTTTGTACATGTTTTCCATAATGGTTTTTTTCCGTGGGGATTATTTTTTTAGTTAAAAGAACAGCACCTTAGGTTGTAGTTAGCCACAAGAATTAGGATTGAAAGTCTCTGGTTAAATTTCTTCCTGAATCTGAAGTCGCCATTTCTAGTGTATGTCACTGTGTGTTTGTAATCATAAATGAATGAGTTAAAGATATTTAGGGTAAGGCTGCCCAGTAGTTCTGCTGCTGAGGTTACCATGCAAGATCCTTGGCATATACAGTCTCTATGAGATGCCTGTATGGAGACTGGCTTAAAAATCTCTAGTGAATTTAAGTTGGGAGTCCTCAAATGGCTATCACCATGCAAATAAAAATAATGCAACATTGCGTATTTAGTTGTATTTTATCTACTATTTGTATTTAATTCTTTTGGGAGGTAATCTCTTAAAAATATATTTGGTTTAAATATCTTATTTGAATTAATTAAATTTATTGTCCAGATTATTCTTTGCTATTTTTAAAAGGTTCCAAACATGTCTTCTATATGTGTGTGTTAAATTTATGTACTGTTGGTGTGTTTTTACTGTTGTAACAGGAAAAGCATTCTGACTTCTTTTAAAATGAGCAATCATATATATAATCAGCTTGGTTAAAACTTCCTTCCTGGTAAGAGCAGCACTTCCTTTGCATCTGGGTATGAGAGCAAGCAAGAAAAGCAGAACAGCTTAAACAAAGAAATCTTTTGTATGAATGATCTTCCTTTAAAAAAATAGGAACTACAAAAATTAAACAAATGAATAATCTTCAGCAATTTAGCCTTGGTTTTATAAGCAGGTAATGTTTCCTTGTACTTTGTCAATTATAGAGGTGGTGTGTCCACAGTCGCTGCTTTCTGGAACTCAGAAGAAGAATTTTACTTAGCATGCTATGTTTGAATTTAATCTTTTATATTTTTATCTCCTTCTTTTGTTATCTGCTAAGGCATCATTACACTGGCTTTACTTTTCTCCAGCAGTTAAGGATTTTATGTGTAGAAAGTGTTGCTCGGAAAAGAAGTTCAGTATGTTGCTGTAACTTGGCTTGTGTGAGTGCACTCAATCAGCACTGAATAATTTCCACTTCAATATTGGTCAATGGAGATTAACTGAGAAACAATATTTTTTGTTTACTGAATGCTGATAAGGTAGGCTACTCATGTTTAATATTGTTTTACTGGTGTTTTAGGTGTGATTTGATGTATAGGGTAATAAATCAGCATCAGCTTGAGAGATTTTTCTTCTGTAACAAACTAATAGTTCATATTGGCAGTGTGTACTTTGAAAATGGATGGATATTATCAGTCTGGTAAATTGATTTATTTAAAAGAAGCACATCTAAGGACGCTCACCTTGAATTTAGATGCATGTTAAGTATATCTTCAGAAATAGTCCCTGACTTTTGCCAAGAGCTTTTTTTAGGTTGAAGTCCTGATTCCTCATCACTAAAAAGAGAGGCAGAGAAAACTGGGAATAGGCTCATGTCTGTCCAGACTGCAAATAAATTGCTTGTTTTCTTACTTTCTGCCATTCCTGGAGCTCAGTGGGACTGCATTCTATTCATATACAGAAGTGTGTCTTTTGATTTCTATGAAAACCCATATATGTTAACATCACCAGCATCAAAACAGATGAGGCAGCAGAAGAATCAGTGCTTGATCAAATAGAAGCAAGAACTAATCAATATGGAGATTGCACATTTGAACTGCTTGTCGTCAGTAAAATCTGGGCAGGATGTTTAAAACCTCTATTTTAATTACTTAATCACTGGAGAGTTGGTTGGAGTTTTTTTTGTTCATATTTGGTATTGAATTGAATAGATTACATCTGAAGTGGTTCATGTAAATCAAGTATTTGTGACCAGAAATTAAGGGGAAGTGGAAATATAAAAAATGTATCTGAAAAGTTAAAAAGTAAGAGTAAAGATAAATGTAAATGAGAAAGTAATGAAGTAATTTTGTGTTTTGCTAGATTTCTTCTGGCATGGAGTTGGGGGATCATGAACAGCCCGTTGTTATGAGAGACGAAAACAAACGAAGGAGAAGAAGAATGAAACCTCATTGTACATCGAGTAGTTTTTCATCAATGGAACTGATATCCATTGAGTTCATTTTACCTACAAGCAATAAACATACTAAAGCACCAGAAATTATGTTACTCGAAATAGCTGGCAACTGTACGGTTGAGCAAATGAAGGCACAGATTTGGATGCGTGCAATAGAGACGAGTCAAACCACAGACTTCTACCATGCATTCACCCCAGATCAGTTTATTCTGCAGTATCAGAAGAAAGGGCAATGGTATGAAATTTATGATAAACATCAAGTATTACAGACATTGGACTGCATACTGTACTGGAAGGTGTTACAGAAAAAGGTAGGCAAGATCTATGTTGTCCAGAAACAAAAACCATCAGAAGAAGTTCAGGAATTTCAGCAGCAACTTAATGATTTGATTGGTTATGATGTCACTGATGTAAGCAATGTGCATGATGATGAACTAGAATTTACCCGGCGCAGATTAGTCACTCCACGAATGATAGAGGTAGCCTGCAGAGATCCTAAATTATATGCAATGCACCCATGGACTACATCTAAGCCACTCCCAGAATATTTATTTAAAAAGATCACTAATAATAATATTTTCATAATCATACATAGGGGAACAACTAGTCAGAAAATTAAAGTGTCAATAGATGACACTCCAGATATGATTCTCCACAGCTTTTTCACAAAAATGGCAAAGAAAAAGTCTTTGATGGACATTCCTGAAGATCATAGTGAACTGGATTTTGTTCTCAGGATTTGTGGCAGAGATGAGTACATTACTGGAGAGACACCAATCAGAGATTTTCACTGGATAAGACAGTGCCTTAAGAATGGGGAAGAAATCCACCTTGTCCTCGACAATCCCCCGGACCCGAATGAAGATGAGGTTCAGAAGGAAGAATGGCCCTTGGTGGATGACTGTACAGGAGTTACAGGGTATCATGAACAATTGACAATAGATGGAAAAGATCATGAAAGAGTCTTCACTATCTCTTTGTGGGATTGTAATAGGAAATTTAGAGTGAAAATAATTGGCATTGATATCCCAGTTTTACCAAGAAATACTGATCTTACTGTGTTTGTAGAGGCTAACATTCAACATGGGCAGCAGCTCCTTTCACAGAGAAGAACATCATCAAAGCCTTTTACTGAGGAGGTTCTGTGGAATATTTGGTTGGAATTTGATATCAAAATCAAGGATTTGCCTAAAGGAGCACTTCTGAATCTTCAGATATACTGTGGCAAAGCACAGGGACTATCTGCAAAGACAAACCTTCAGTCACATGAATCCTCCAACTCTGATGCAAAATGCAAAACCCAGCTTCTCTATTATGTAAATCTTTTGTTGATAGATCACCGTTTCTTGCTACGAAGTGGGGAGTATGTACTCCACATGTGGAAAATTCCAGGTAAGGGGGAAGAACAAGGAAGTATAAATGCAGACAAACTCACATCAGCAACTAACCCGGATAAAGAAAACTCAATGGCTATCTCTATTGTGCTGGACAAATATTGTCACCCAATTGCCTTGCCCAAGCACAGAATATCATCAGACCCCCAGGGGGACAGGACCCGAGCTGAAATGCCCAACCAGCTTCGCAAGCAACTTGAAGAGATCATAGCAACTGACCCACTTAATCCACTTTCTCCTGAGGACAAAGAACTGTTGTGGCACTTTAGATATGAGAGCATAAAGCACCCCAAGGCATATCCTAAGCTGCTTAGCTCTGTGAAATGGGGACAACAAGAAATAGTGGCCAAAACATACCAGTTGCTAGCTAAAAAAGAGGCTTGGGATCAGAGCACTTTAGATGTTGGACTCACAATGCAACTTCTGGACTGTAACTTTTCAGATGAAAATGTCCGAGCAATGGCAGTTCAAAAACTGGAAAGTTTAGAAGATGATGATGTTCTTCATTATCTTTTACAGCTTGTGCAGGTAAGATGTATTTGTATTCCTGAACTCTGCATTCCAGGAATATATTTGCATTACCCCATAATTTGCATTTCCCATTTTAGTAGGTCTTGTTAGTATTCCTTAGTTTTCAAGTCTTCAGTGTTTAGTCAAAGCAGTGGTAGTAACCAGATTAATGCAAAATACACTTCCCTGCTTTTTGTCTTTTGCCTTTGTTGATGTTTTTGTGGTACCATTGCCTTGTGTCTTACAATTTGCATCTTGTGTTTACAGTAGTAAGTTTTTCTGGAAATTGTTAATACCAGCACAGCTATGATGGGAGTAAATCCTAACTGTGCCATCTGTAATCCTGTTCATATCAGGTTTGAATCACACAGCACTGAAGAGTTGTTGACTGACTTTACTGATAGTTTAGAATGAGTGTAGATAGAAAGTAAATGCAGATGTTGACATGGGCAAGGCCTGAAGCAAAATCTGGGGTTGGGTTTTAGGTCAAGAACGCCAGTGTAATTACACAGTATATTGCAGCAACTTCAGTCTTGTGCTGTTAAGAGGAGCAAAATTATCTAGAAACTCCCCCCTCCAAAATTTTGAAATTAGCTCAAGAGTTGATAGGACTACATACTAAGATCAAGTCCTTCTGGGAACTTGGGTACAAATTAGTGGTTCTAATGGCAAGGGATCACTGCTGTATAGATTTGAAGCACTTTGTGTGTGCATCTGCCTGATCAAACATTGGGAAGGTTTATATCAGTTACACAAGAAACTTGGTTTGGTTGCTTTTCTCTCAACACGATGCCATCAAAGTCTCCTCTGGTATCTGATGGAAGGTGTAACCTTGTGTTCTTCCTGGTAAGCACAGCCCCTGGAGCCAGGTGGGGCTGCAGGCCTCCTACACCTGACAGGGCTCTGTTTTGCATGGAAAGGCTGTCATCTTTCAGAGCAGGAAATACTTTTTTCAAGAATCAGAGGACAACATTCAAAATTAAAAAAAAAACAACCTAGAACTACTGCAGCTGAGGAAGCAGCTTTTTATTTATGCAGGTTCAGAGAGAGCTCAGAATCCCAAGAAACTGAAGTTAGTATTTCAGATTTTGCTGCACATTAGTAGTGCTTTAAACAAAGCCTTTCTAGCCTTGTCTTTGCTTGTCTGAAGATTAGGGAGAATTTATGCACTTCTGCATTAACCAAAGGAGTCGCTACGGTTACCTCATTGGGCCTCCCACGTAGCTGCTGCTATATATATGCTTGGCTTGTGAGCTTTTGCTGTCTACATGTGGCTCAGCAATTTTATTCACTTTTTTTTTGTATCTAAATTAGGAGTTTCGGATGATGATTGGTTGCTATCAAAATGCCTGAGAAAATAGGGGAAATAATGGGGTTGTTTCCATTTTTTAAAAATTGTTTTCAGGAAGTACAAATCTGGTGAGTTTTAAAAATAATAAACCTTTCTAACAGTTAAATAAAATATTGTAGCATAAAATCATACTGCCTTAACTTCACTCTGTCATTTTTAATAAGAGGTGTTGTAAGAAATAATGAGCTTACCATCCTTAAAAACAAAAAACATGCTAGATTCCAACTTTTACCTCTCTGCTGCTTTCCTTGACTTTATTCCTTAGCTAACTATGGAACATAAGCTGTCTGGATTCTGCAGCAAAATTTTGGTATGACAGTGTATCTCAAATCTACATTTTTCAGAGAATGGATGTCAGCCATTCCTCTGCTCCAGTGGATGCATCTCTTCTGCAAATGGTTGTCACTTTTCAAATGCACATCTTTATGAAAGCTCTGTGGCTTATTTCACTATGCACAGGATATTCCCATTTTATCCTCTGTAGAGTTAGAAATCAAGGATTTTATTTCCCCACAGGTTGGTTCTAATAGAAGCAGCCACACCATAAACCAACCTATTGAGCTTCCTGTAATGTCTGTCCTTCTGTGTACAGTTGATAAACCATGGATAGGATAGTTAAAATGCAAAAAAATTCTTTGTAAGATAAACACCGATATGTGGCAGTGAGTAAAGGCCTTCTGCTGAATTGACAAGGAAAAGGTACACACAGGTCAGTGCCAGCAGACATTTTTTTAATGGCCGGCTTTTATGGTTGCTGTACAGAAGTTGATATTTGACTTTGTGAAGAAAAAAAGGCTGGACTGTTAAAAATAATTATCTAAAACATCAGCTCAATAAGAATGGTCGTAATAAATTTTTAATATTGTTTTATGTTAAAATATATTTGCAAGTTCAATAAGGAGGTTTTGTTTTGAAGTAATGGTCGGTTGTTTGGCTGTATTTCAATCTTAACTTGTTTTTCAAGGTTATGTGAACATTAGGCATAGTATATACCAGAGTGAGGTTTATAATAGGCTTTCTTGGAACTGTAAGAAAATCCATTTAAATTTATGTGATAATTATTGCTTTTGGGCACCTTACTGCAGTGAAAATTAATTTTTATTAAAAACCCCTCATGCCTCATAATCTCATACACAAAGTAAAAGGATCTATATATTGTTGTATTTGTGAATTCTCATTGTCTTTCCTAAATAAGATGATGTTGTTTGGGGATATAAAGCAGAAGTGCAGAGACAGTCAAGACAGTTCTTGCAGAATTATGATACAGGAGAAGGGCAAGTCTGGTGGCTGTCTTTTTTGTCTGTCTGGTACTTGGCTTTCTTGTCTGTCTCTTAGCCAGCAGCTAGAAAGAATGTGTCTTTGTGACATTTTTATAAGTTGCATCATTGGAAAGTTGAGTTGATTTTTTTTTCTTTTGATTAAACCCACAGTATGATTTACACTTCAGAAATCATGTTGATATTTTAATAATAAATGTGACTATGTGCCACAGTACTTGTTAGAGTTTATAAAACTATGATTTGTTTGATGAATTTAGCAGACCTTTGCTGATGGCTTCACTTGCTTCTTTGCAAGCTGCAGACTGCAGCGATCTTGAAAGAGCCATTATATTCTGTTGAATAACTATTGCTAGAATTTTGCATACTTTGTTGCTTCTGAAAGCTGAGCATACTACATGCACCCAGCTCTCTGCGCATCCCTTTGTTTTCCCCTAATCTCCCTACAGGCTGCTTCCTGGCACTCTATTTCCAGAACCTGAAGCCATTCACCAATCCCCTCAGTCCATGACAGGGATTTTGTGACTCTGATTCATACATTGTATGCTTCTTATTTCTCTTTTGTTGCCGTGGGATATAAGTGCATACTTTTTTCCACCATTAATCTGAATACAAACCTTCTGTAAGCTTGAATTCCTCAAGCGACATGAAAGAAGCTGCTGGGAAAATGAGTTGAGGTGGAGAAGTTCCCTGGTACTACCCAGAATCTGGAAGTGTGATGGTTTTCTGGTAGACGAATTCACTTGGTTATTGGGATGGAGAATAACAAAAAAAATTCCAATACTGGCACTTGAAAATAGTTGTTGACTTTCTCCTCCCACCCCCTTTTTTCACAGTAGCTTGGAAATGTCTGTGGGCTTGGGTGGAGGAGAGCAGCTTTTGAAGGAGAAAAAATACTGCTGTTTTCGCAGTCAGTGAAAAAAAAGCTCTGATGAAGTCTTCCTCTTAATTGTACTTCATTATTGTAGGATGTGTATCAGAGGTTTTATTCTGTCATTCATTTACAGAATAAAGGCCAGGTAAGTGCTCTGAAAAGCTGCTCCTGTATCCTGTTTTTTCTGGGGAACCCACCAGTGAATCCTGGTGCCCTAGTCGCACAGTAGCAGATGTTGACCAAAGCCAGTATTTTATTATTGAAATGTTTTATTCAAGAGCTATTACAAATACATTATTCCATCTGTCAGCAATCATTTCAAGCATTCTCAGTATCAGCCATACTGCAAACTGGTTTCTGATCTTGCTGATTTTTGCCAAGAATTACGTTGCTTTGTGCATATGCTCAGGTTGGACTCTCTGGTTAGAGAGTTGTCACATTTATAATAAATCTGGAAAGAACCTGTTGCAAACAAAATGTGCTTCTTGAATCAGAGAAGCCTCAAAAAGACCTGCTTTGTTACACATTTTCTACTCCTGCAGCAGTGTGTTCTCTAGATGTCACTGGTTAAGTGTAACCAGTGGGATCTTAAATGTGTTAACAACATGTCTTTTATGTTTGTATCACTCAGGCTGTGAAATTTGAGCCATATCATGACAGCGCATTAGCCAGATTTTTGCTGAAACGTGGTTTGAGAGTAAGTACTTCAAAATATAGCCAACCTATGCTAAAGTTGCTGGCATTATTAAAACCCTTTGTCAAGAAATGAATGCTAATTTGTAGTGTTTTTCTTTACCCGTAGAACAAAAGAATTGGTCACTTCTTGTTTTGGTTCTTAAGAAGCGAAATTGCCCAGTCCATGCACTACCAACAGAGGTTTGCAGTCATCCTTGAAGCCTACCTTAGGGGCTGTGGAAAAGCAATGCTGCACGATTTCATGAAGCAGGTTCAAGTAATTGAATTGCTGCATAAAGTCACAATGGAGATTAAATCAGTTTCTGCAGAAAAGTATGATGTTACTTCTCAAGGTATTTGCTAACAGGCATTTCTTTATTGTTAATATTGTTTTTTCTCTTTGGGTGTGAAAAGCTGGGCAGCAAATTGTACTGTTCATTAAGAAAATTTGTGGATAAATTGCTGTCAAAGGGCATCATTTTTACTTCCTTTAAAATGTGAGTGTAAGTTAATTGTGATTGAATCAGTAATAGATTTGTTTGCTCATTTCACCCCAAAAGGGGAAGAATATCAATGTTCTAGACACCCAGTATTTTCCCAAGCTTTGGCTTATCTCTTGAACCTCATGCCATGCCAGCTGGGAGACAGATAAGTTCTTGTACATTAGCTGAATGCCAGTGCTGAAGAAAGACACAAATATCAACTGGAAATTTAAAGTGACACTTGCTAAGAAATACAGCCTTCCTTTAAACTCTCACTAGAAGATTTTTGGAAGGAAGATCAGGGAGGAGTCCAGTGCAGCCTCTGCTATGCCATGGAAGTAGCTGGTGGATCAGGCGTGAATATACAGTGCGTGACTTTGAGGAGTCCTGTGAGACAGATGTTGTATTGTTATTTCCAGTTCCTGCAAGCACTGCTTTGGAAGCCACAGTAGGGTTATGCAATGCCCCTTTACCTCTGGGTTTTGCCTGCCTTTCCCCCCCCCACCCCAACTTTTTTAAAAGCTTGTTTATCCTCCTTCCTGTTACTTGCTTGGTGTTGGGAGTAAGTGCAAGACAACATATGACAATATTAAAATTCTAAAAGCTGTAGAGAGACCACCTCTTCCTGCATGTTCAGCCTGGTATGCTCCAGGCTAGGAAGTTCTTGGATTGGAAAGCTTTTCCATTCTGGTTATGCAGAAGTGGCTGTGGTGGTGTTTCAAAAGAGATTTGAAGGAAATATGCATTTATTCTTCAATATATAGTGTAAAATCTGTTTTGTTACCGCATAGAGTGAGTTAAGGGACTTACTGAAGCCCCATATAAAACACTGTTTCTAAATAACTTCCTAAATTTTTCTTAAAATATTCTATAACCAAAATGTATTTAGGCAGAATTGCATATTTTAGAAAGAAACTATACAACCTTGCAGATGTACATGTCTGTAAGAGCAGTGGATTCCATAATACATTATCTTTGAAGGATATGTGGGCAAAGAAAAAAGCTTCAAGAGAAAGCAATCATATTAACACCCACCAGGTTTTGAAGTTAAAGAATCTTTGGATTTAATGTACAGCAGAACACTGAAAGATGACTTATATAATTGACATTTTCACTGAATAAGGCTTCCTGAAACTGTGGAGTGTCCTGATAATGCTGTATCTAATGTAATTTATTCTCTGATTATTGAGGACAAAATTTTTTCTACAGGCACCCTCTACTTCTTATATTTTTTAAAATGTATATCCTAAAAATTATGTAGGTTATTCCTTCTTTTTTGTCCCAACATTTCTAAGTTCATTGTTGCTCATATTTTCAGTCTGAATGTTTTATCCTGTTTCATTTCATTCTGTTATGCAGTCTCATTTTATTCTTGTATATATGTTTCTCCAGTGTTTGTGGATTTTCTGTAAAGAACAAATTCCTTCCTGCTAGGAATTTGTTCCATACTATTCCAGTAGCAAACATGTTGTCAAACTCTTTATTTCACTTTTCACTGTAATCTCTTTGCTTATATTTGAAGATAGCAAGTAATAGTAAATAAATAAACTCTTAAGATCATAATATTACATCTTGCATGGGATTATCTATTTTCATCACCCTCTGAGCTAGATTATTTGTTTCCCAAGAATGTGTCTATGCAGCTGTTTCCTTGCTTAAAATGCATAGCACCTTGTTCTTAAGCCAGATCAACTTGAAAATTGTTTTAGCAAGTGCCTTTACTTGTGTCTTAAAATCAGCTATTCCTAATGTTTTGTAGCTTCAGTTGGTGTGCTTACAGTTTTCAAATTACATTACATTACATTGAGGAGACTTACTGAGCTAACAGTAAACTGTAACAGTAAACTGTAAACAGCAACTTTCCTAGATAGTTGTCTAGGAAATCTGTAGTTACATTGTAGAAAGCTGTTTCCTTATCCAAGTTACTACAACTTAGGTGCTTTTGAGGGGGCAGGGTGGAGTTGTTAGGGTTTTTGGGTTTTTTTGTTTGATTGGTTTGTTTTTGTGTTATTGTTTGTTTGGGTTTGGGATTCCTGAGGTGTTTTTCTTGGAAAGTGTCTAATTTTAAAGTCTGCTTTCTAGGTCCTGTATATCGCTGCCAGATTTATTTTTTACCAGAAGAGATACCATGTTAGTTACCAGGCACTGCTAGTAGTTCTTTTCTAAAACCCTCTAGGACAGATGTAACATTTGTGTTCTGTGAGTTGTCAGCCAATTCTTTTGGCTTGACTTTCTTAATTTGATAGCAGCATTGGAACTGTCCTGATTTTTTGTCTAATGTACGCTCAGAGCACAAAAAGTCCATGTCCTGGGCTGCATCAAAAATAGCATAGGCAGCAGGTCAAGGGAGATTATTCTGCCCCTCTACATGGCCCCTGTGACACTCCATGGGGAATACTGCATCCAGCTCTGGGCCGCTCAGGACCGGAAGGACATGGATCTGCTGGAATGAGTCCAGAGGAGAGTCACAAAAACAATGACAGGGCTGAAGCACCTCTCCTGTGAGGAAAGGCTGAGAGTGTTGGGATTGTTCAGCCTGAAGAAGGCTCAGAAGACCTAACATCAGCCTCCCAGTGCTTACAGGGAGTTTGTAAAAAAGGTGGGGGACAAACTTTTTAGTAGGGCCTGTAGTGATAGGACAAGGGTTA
>VXBC01000604.1:296828-337519 GCA_013399945.1 Ploceus nigricollis | reverse complement strand
GTTGGCACACTGGAACAGGTTGCCTAGGGTGGTAGAAATGCCCCATGCCTGGAAATATTCAAGGTCAGGTTGGATGGGGCTCTGAGCAAGTTGAGTTGAAGATATCCCTGCTCATTGCAGGGGGATTGGACTAGATAGCCTTTAAAGTTCCTGTCCAACCCAAGCTAATCCATGATTCTATGATTCTATTTTAAGTATCCAGGTCCATGTTTAGCTTTATCAGTATGATATTTTTTTTTTTTGCTCTGCAATTTTTATCTCCAAAATTACTTAACATGTATATACATCCTCTGCTGTGTAGTACAGTTTCTTTTAGGACAGTATTCAGGTCTTTGCCCTAATGCAGGGTAATAGCCAATGTATTGCTTATGCTGCTGACACTCACTAGCTGAGGTGAACAAAATACATAATGCATTATATAGTCTGTACTATTCTGAGTTGAAGATTCAGGAGCTTGAGGTTTTATTCATTAAGAGATTTCATTTAGGTATGAACATTAAAATTCTTGTTCATATAAATATACAGCAAATTTTCTTCTTACAGGAATGTGAGATTAAGAAGGCTGTACTGTGAAACCAGTTTTAGGAGGGTAGGAAATTCAGTGTCTCTGTAGTTTGTCTCCTTGTGGTTACAGAGTAATTGATTCCAGGAATTCAAAAGCCACGAGTCTGTCTGCATTTCTTGTCAGTTATGAGGGAAAATACTTTTTGGTGTATTCTACTGTGTTTAGTTTTTTAAACGAAAGCTGACATTTTAATGTAAACTCTTACTGTGCAGTGTTTCTAATACTGCAGAGAAGGCACAAGACTTCTGAGGTGTGTGAAGACTTTACATTTAGGTATCTGAAACAATCCTAGCCATTGATTGTGCAAGTTAAAGAGTTTTCCTCCGTTCCTTGAATCAGGAGATCCAGGAGGAAAGCAATTTAAAATGGCAGCTAAACAGAGCTTTTTAGCCAAAGTATAATGCTCAACAAGTTTGATTACCTATAACCTTTTTGCCTTCCAATGTTTGATTTCATTGTGTTTTCTTTCTTGTAATTGCAGTTATTGCACAGCTGAGACAAAAACTTGAAAAATTACAGGGCAGCAAACTTCCAGAAAGTTTTAGAGTTCCATATGATCCTGGACTAAGAGCAGGAGCACTAGTGGTAAGTATATTATAAATAAAAATAATTTTTAAAAAAATTATTTGCAAGTATGTGTCACTTGGTAAAAAGTTTGTTAGTATGTCAAAAGGTCTTATTTCTGTGTGGATACAGTGACATTGCATGGACTTCATAGGTTTTTGTTCCCAGAGCTATTATTATTTTTCTAAATGTAATGATATGCCACCATGTGCTAAAAAAATTGCAACAACCCATGAAATTCTAATCATTAAATGGCAATTATACTTTTTCCATTCGTTGAATACAAGATTTAACCAGGTAGCTGACTCTTTTCTTGAAATTAAATAGCGGTATAAAACTTTTATCTGATTCAGGGGCTGTGGGATATTCAGTTTCCATTCTTCCAGTTACTTTCTCTGTCTTACCCTGATTCATATCTGTCACTAAGGGTTGGGTCCAGACCTTCATCATACTGACAAAAATGTCTACCTCAGCTATTTCAGATTTTTCAGTAACTCTGTGTTGGTTTTGTTAGAAAGTACATTATGATTTTGTTAGAAATACACTAAGAAACACTTGGGTTTTTCTATATTGCTGCCTTCAGTTTTGTGGTGAGATTGCAATTGTGTATGTTGACTCAGAGTTAAAAAAAGATTCATAGATCAGCAGATGTGTAGTGAGAGGAAATTGTATCATGCATCTAAAATGCAATGTGAGGTCTGGCTAAAGAAACACTGTCAAGATCCTTGGACTCACTTCATGTGCAGCAAGGACCCTACAAGGAAAGAGCCCCTTAATTTTCTCCTAGCTAAGGACAGACAAACCATCCGATTGAAGGAATTGCCAAATGTTCAGGCATTGTCTAGATATGGCCATGTTTCTGTTAAATAAACCTGTTCCTTGGGAGACAGGCTATGAGCTAGTCTGTCTTCAAGCTGAGAGAATGAAACACTTCTCAGGTGAGCATGGCTGAAGAACTGTCAGCACAAAAGCCAATTCAGACATTTCTTAATCAGAAATAATTTATGACTTCTTAAATACTATATTCTTGTTAGTATTTTGTATATCTTCTTTTTTTTTTTTTTTGGTACAGAAATCATCAACAGCTTGATAGAAAGTAGGTTTTAAAATAAAAAAGATTTCTCTGGATTTTCTAGTTTTCCTTCACTTAAGAAGTATTCAGTCCTACCAGGACTTTCCTAGATAAACAAAACAATAGATTTACAAAGGAAGGCAGCTATGTCCAAAAATTGATGGGTTACCTTTTCTTTTTCCAAACTATATGAATGAAAACATTTGGTAAAACAAACTAAGCTTTCATTTAATGTTCATTCTAACAAGTACTATTTGTCCATAATCTTCAAAACCTAAAATTTTTTAAGTCTAAACCAAATATTCAAAGCAAAATCAGAATTTAAAAAGTTCTTTAATTTTTGAAAATAAGGATGGTAAAAACTATTTTGTTTTAAACTGCATGCTCAGAATTTCAGTAGCTGAAACATGAATACACTAAAATACTTCTATATCATGAATTCTATCTGCTCTCAAACACTGATGTGCACTTGCTTTTTTTTTTAATTCTAGATCGCTTTATTGTACATAGTAATGTTCAACAATGAATCAGGAATTCCAGAATAGAAAGTAAGACATACTACAGTTGTCTTAGCCATAATAACTGAAAAAACCATTTGAAATAGTGCAGTTTCAGTTATGAATTTATTAGTATTGAAAATGTAATAAAACTAAATAGGGTATCTATTATCTTATGAATGATTACATTAAATTAGTTTCAAAAATACCATTTCCCCCATGAATTTGAACAATTTACTAAAGGAATTTAATCAAGCAATCTGGAATGTAGTTGTTAGAAGTCAGAAGGGTGGACGATGTGGTAAATTGCTTTGGACAATGATTATGTTCTGGTTTTGCAAAGCACCTGTCAAAGTTTTGTCAGAATCTCTATTCCTGTTTTAAATTTGTCTGAAGCAGATTTACAAGCTAAATCCAGTTTTGCAGAGTCAAGATACACTTTTTCCTTTTTCATGGACAGTGGTTAAAAGTTGTGCAGGTTCAGGAGGCTTTGTGTGGCAACTGAACTCCATCCTTTACATGTGCTTTCAGTGTTTTGCTTGTGGTATAGCTGAGTGGAAGCTGGTAAACTATTCTGTAGCTGCTGTTAAAAAGGTTTCTTGGGTTGATGTTGGCATACAATGGCTAGCAAGCAGTAAATGTGTCTTTCACAGATAGAAAAATGTAAAGTAATGGCATCCAAGAAGAAGCCCCTCTGGCTTGAATTTAAATGCGCAGATCCAACAGCTCTGTCAAATGAAACCATAGGCATCATCTTCAAACATGGAGATGACCTCCGTCAGGACATGCTAATTTTACAGGTATGAGAGCTAAACCTTATAAAGAATAACATGAATATTTTAAAATATTTTTAAATCATTTTGCTTTTCCAAAGTATGTATACCTTGTCTTCACTGTCCATATGAAATGCGAGGTTGTTTTTTGTATTTAACACACTGTATGGCAAGGCCAACATAAACACTGGATCATCTTTGCCATAGTACAGTTTTTTATATTACTGTGTTATGGATTAACCCTGGTGGGATGGAAAAAGAGGAAGAGTAAGAGCAAGAAAACTTGTGAGTTGAGCTAAAAGTGGTCTAATAAGCAAAGGAGAAGTGGAAGAACAAAGGAAGAAAACAAAACAAGTGGTGCTAAGGCAGTCACTCACCACATGCCATGGGTGGACCAGTTCCCAGCCAGTCCCTGCACAGAAACAGTTAACCTACATAACCCCTTGCTCCCTGTTTTATTGCTGAGCATGACATTGTTCAGCATGGAGTATTTCTTTGGTTGGTTCAGGTCATCTGCCTGGTGGTGTCCCCTCCCAATTTCTTGTGCACCCCAATCTAGTCACAGTGAGGCAGGGTGAGAAACTGGCAGCCTTGGTACTCAGCAGACACTGTTCAGCTGGGACACAGGGACATCAGTGTGTTCCCAGCCCTGTTTTGGTCACCCCCTAAACCACAGCACAGTACAAGCTGCTCTGAAGAAAAGGAGCTTCATCCCAACCAGACACAGTGCATACTGTTACCCTGGCTTTTCCTGCCATATGCCATATATATTTCACATTTTGGTGTTCTAGGGACAAAATCTTACTGAGTGCAAGTGGCCTGTTTCTCTGATGAAGTGTTTTTATCTTTATTTATGCAATGGGTGAAGTTAACGAATGAAAAATCATTTGCTAGCATCACTCTAGTTTCAGACAACTGGTTTGTTAGGGCTTTTGGAGGTATTAATGGGGAAAAGTGGGCATGCTTGCTAACACATTAAATCTCACCTTACGTAGAAATCATACAATATATTTATTAATACTTTGTAGAAGAGTAAAGACTTCCTGTTTGCAGAACAGATGAAGAAATATAAACCCTGGTTCTATAATTGAGTCTCTTGAATGGCTGCACACTTTCTGTATTTATCTCTTAATCAAATAGCAAAGTAAGTTTAGCCCTATCTTAGAAGTCTGGGTAGTGTTATTTGTAGGAGTAATCTGTAATATTCAAATAATTTGAAATAACTTAGCATATACATTTGTTTTTACTAGATTCTTCGAATTATGGAATCCATTTGGGAAGCAGAATCCTTGGACCTCTGTTTGTTGCCATATGGTTGCATTTCTACAGGGAACAAAATAGGTATGTGATCATACTTACTGTGATTAGAAATTCAAAATAGTGTATTTACAGAAGATGTGTATGGGAGAACTATTCTAATATGTGCTGTAGTCCTGAGGTAAATAGCACTTTATTACACTTTCTGTGAGCAGCCTTCAGTTGCATCTTGGCAGTGGTTTCTGGCCTTCCTTGAGCTGTAGCACAGCTGCTTACTGGCTGTGATTCATGTGCAATGGCTTGGCTTGTGCTGCAAGCTCCTCTTTAATAACAATATTTAGTATGAAACATCAGTGAAAGTGAGTGACTTATTCAAGATGTATTTTAATGTGTTGATAGGAATAAAATAAAGAGCAAAACATTTCTATTTTTTCCTGACCTAAAGCTTCATACCCTTTTCCACATAGAAGCAACAACATTACTTAACAGGATACTCAGGTAATATTTCTCGCTGGGCATTAGTTCCTGCAGCAGAGATGATCAATTTTTCCGAACTTGTGGTGAAAGAACTTCTTCCGTAAGAAATCCCAATAAAATTAAGACTCTTTATAATTCTTTAATATACTTACGAAATGTACTTCCTCTCTAAAATCCGTTGCCACATAAAATTTTTTAACATCCTTTTGATTTCAGGATGTCTCAGCAATGCAGGAAACCCAAACTCACTGATAAAATACCTGGTAGTGTGACATAAGAGAGTTTCTTTTCTCCTAATATAAATGTTTTAAAATTGAATGGTATTTATTGATAGAATTTTAATAATAAAATGAATGGAAAATTGTACGTCAAAATGCTAACTAACTATAAATATAAGGAAAGTTGGGGGGGTTTTTCTTCTTTAGAGATGTTAAACCTAATTTTTTAGTGAGCTTTTTAGGATCTGATTTAATTTTGTTTAAAATTATCTGAAGACAATGTAATGTGTTGAAAAAATGAAGAAGGAGGAATTCTGCCAGTGATTCTAGCATTTTCGTACTTGAGTTACAGATTTCTGTTATTCTTTCATTAATTCTTAATTGGTTTCCCATTCTTCTGTCTCAAGGAAATAATATTTGATTTTCCTATAGGCATGGGAGAGATGTAAGAATTTAGCAGCCTTTTAGCACCACAGTAGGGGCATGGTTAATCATATTTACACTCCTGCTTGGTTTGCTGAGAATACCTGCAGCCTAAATTAGTAATGCCCAATGTGGCACACTTTGATGTAGAGCTTATGCTTGTTTGGAACAGAACCAAAGAGTAGTGGCATGCAAATGTTCTTTCACAGTATTCACATGTGGTCTTCTTCCAGGCTGCTTCTTCCCTCCCTCTTAATACTTCCATGGAACTTGGGCAGTTTCTGTGTATTGACACAAGGACAGTACCCCAATCTACACTGAGCACAGGGAAACAGGTGTCTTACATCTGGGGCTGGCACCTCCTCCTGCATAGAGCATTCTCATTCTGTTAAAGACATTGCATCCAGTGCAGTTTGTAATTTTGAAAGCATCTGTCCTCTCCACTGCTGCTGCCCAGCAGACCTCTGTAGGACAAGCTTTCACTTCTCTGTATCACTGGTAAAAGGTCATACCCTGCTCTCTCTCCCTTTGACATGTCTGTATGTTCCTGGCTCTGTGAGGCAATTATCACTACTTACTGTGCAGCATCACTGCCAAAATTAAGAAGTTCAAGCTGTCTCTTAGAAGAGTCACCACAGAGCCCCAGAAACACATCCCATGGTGCATTTCCTGCTCCACTCCCTCCCAGCTGAATGCAGCCAGCTGAGAATTGCTATCCTCGTCCCACCTCCTGAGCCAGCTCTGCTCCCCCGCCATCAAGGAGCTGTTGGCCAGTAGAAGGAGATTTGTGAGCATAGGCAGGGAAAGCTTTTTGAACAGCTGGAATGGGAGCTGGAGCTCACACCCCGGAGAAAAACAGCAGCTTGACAAGCAGAGATCAAAATGCAAAGCTTTTTAATTTGGTGGTCTTGGTGGTGGGTTTTGGAGGTCATATTTCCACAATAGTTTTATGGCAAGCATATCCAGGCCACTGTAAAGACAGAAGAAAATACCTCCAGGGGGTATTCAGCCATGAATTCAGCCATGCAGAGAGGGCAGGAACAGATTGCTGTGTTGTTACTCTGTTACAGGAAAATTTGCACATAATTCAATAATTGCAAAAGGGTGGGATTATGAATAGAAAAAGATTTATCTGGTTCAGACAGAGTTAAATTGAAACCAACTCAGAAGCTGCTTTGAATTGCTTTGGAGAAAAACGGGTATTTTTGTTTGCTTGCTTATCTCTGAACTGGAGCTGAAGCTAGAAGACACTCTTGAACTTGAACCAGAGGGGAAAAAAAAATTCCAATTACCAAATAAATTCAATTAAAATCTGACTTTCCCCCATATCGCATGCTCAGTCTGGACTGCATTTGCTAGTCTTGGCTACAGTGCGGGGTTGTGTTGCAGCCTTTGTTTCTGCATTTCCCTCTAGCTTCCTCTCTGTCACATGCCATGCTGGCACGAACAGGACAAGGCCCTGTTTCTGCGCCATATTGCTGTGATGTGCCAGTGTGCCTTGGCAAGAGTCTGTTCTGTTTAGGGACAGACCCCATGGCCCTGACAACCAGAGCTTTCCCACTGCAATCACCTCACAGTACCTCGAGCAATCCCACTGCTGTACGTCCCTGTGCACTGGTATTTCTGAGCTTTCTGTGTATATGCAGACTTAAGCTTAAATTGGATTTACTGCAGGAGGGCCAGCTCTATTCCTCTGTCACAGCCCTGGCAATACTTGCATCCCTAGACTGCAGCAAAATGAAAGCTTTTCTTCAGCTCCTCGTATTTGTGAAGTTGGCGAGAAGCTGGGGAAAATGTGAATTGGGATCCGGTCAGGAATATTTCCTCTCCTTGGGAAAAGCCTTGTGCAGCGGGTCCCCACTCATCATGTGATACATCCATTTTCAAAGAGGAGGAGTTTTGATGCAGGCTCTTTATGAACTCTGGCTGGTTTCAGCTGGGAATGAACAGGAACCATTGCTCCTTGTCAAAAAAATTTCTGCACACAATCTGTGAAGATCTGCAGTTGGCTTTTAAACACAGTTTAAAATTTAATTTTGAGTACTTTTAATATGCTTTGATAAAAATTTAATAACTTCTTGTAACGTTTTCCTTATTTTCTTAAGGAATGATTGAAATTGTGAAAGATGCTACAACAATTGCCAAAATTCAGCAGAGTACAGTTGGGAACACTGGTGCATTTAAGGATGAAATACTAAACCAGTGGCTCAAGGAAAGATGCATGATTGAAGAGAAGGTGAGTACTTTGAATTTTTAGGTAGGATTTTTAATTGCACCCTACTAATTTAGGAGCACTGAGCCTGTACGTTTGTGTTTGTTACTGACGGGAGTTTGAAAAATCCATTCATTTTCCCTGCACTCAGCTGCGGGTGTGTGTGACCGAGCCTTTAGCATCCAGCTGGCAGCCAAACTGAGAGACAAGATGCTTCTGAAATCACTCCTTTATCAATGGAAGTTACAAGTGATACATGAGGAGCAGGTTGAGAGGACATCTAAGAACACTGAAAGGCAATGTGGTTTTAGAGGGTTCAGGTGCAGGTTTGGGTGCTCACAACTCCTTTGCTTGTGTACATCCACTGACCTACTACTGCTTTCTGCCACATCTATGCTGCTTTTCTGTGCTGAGGAATAGAGCCAGCACGGGGAGTGCAGTGCAGGGCTGTGATCTTGATCTCTGCTGTGCAGTGGTGTATTTTATAAGACAGTTTGCCTAACTCTTGATAGATACATTCCAACAGAAAAGTACATAACTTTGAGAATGATTGCATTTAGTGCCTAGCATTGAAGCATTTAACATCTCTAAGATTTGTTTTTAGTTTCAGGCAGCTGTGGAAAGATTTGTTTATTCTTGTGCTGGATACTGTGTGGCAACCTTTGTACTTGGAATAGGAGACAGGCACAATGACAACATCATGATTACAGAATCAGGTGGGTTATTTTTTTGAGAATTTTGTAGATGTGGAGACTGTCTATACTTCATTAGATTTATGTTGCATTTTAATAAATAGTGCCTTTAACAATGAATGAAGAGACACAAACCAGTTCTGTCAGTGGTGCTTACGAGGTCAAGTCCTCCTCTGACATTGAGATGTACTTTCACCCCTGTTGGCCTTCATACAGGCTGGAGATATGTGTCATTAATAATGCCATTATTTTCCAAGGAGCAGTTTGATACAAACTAAGTCATTAGAAATGTAAACCAAATTTTTTTTGCTGTCTACATCTAAGGTCTGAACACCAAAAAAACTTGATAAAGCAGGCAGCTGTTCATCTATGTAATGTGTGGCTGTGGTTCTCACAGTGTTCAGTGGAACTGAATTCTGTCAGAATGTTGCTGGACTGTTTTCACTTCTGAGGAATGTAATTGCTTTGTGTGCTGTTGTAAAAAATTTTAGGAAATAAATGTACATGGAGTGTATTTGTTTACCTACTAAAATCTGTGGGATGGTTATATCCTCCTGAAGAAACTCACAGTTTTTTTGTACTATAAATTTTGGGAGTTACTTCCTTAGCTGCACATTGTTTCATCCTTAATTTTACTTACCTATGGAAAGAACCCCTGAACAATCAGTACATACGGAAGAGTTTTATTTCATCTAAGGAATTCACTTTTAGTTTCATGATCCTCTTATCACTCTCTGATAAGAGATGGAAAATAGTTAGAAGGCTGGATATTTATTATTGATTATATTAAAGTTTTATCAGTTGAAGGCTAGAGAGAAGTACCCTGAAGGCAGAAATTAGCTAATTGAAGACTACAGTAAAAAAGTTCAGCAGAAGCCCTTGAGGAAAAAATGACTAAGAAATGTTTTAATTTCAACATTATATATAATATAATATAATGTGGTGTTATTCCCACTGGCAGAACATGAGGCACAGGTCAATAGACAGGGAAACTGAGAAAGAAGTGTCATTCTGTTGTGGTCATGAACAGATTTGCCTCTGAGTCTTTAACAGGATCTCTCTTGAGCCTCAGGAGCCAGAAGGATCTCAGTCTGAGAGGTCTGCAGAGAGTCAGATTTGGTAGGCAGGGGGAACTTGAAAGCTGGTTTAAAATCTGGAATGTCTAAGGATATTCCACCTACAGATCACTGTTAAGTATCATCTTACATAATTTGACGTTTTATCTTTTTTATAAATATGCCACTACTACAAATTTGTGTTTTTAAGTAACCATACTCTTGTATCCATTTCCTGAGTGCCAGTGAAAGTAATAAAGTAATGTGGAGAGTAGCAGCACACTCCAGTCCTGTAGGTGTAGTGACCCTTAAAAGGAGAGGTTTTCATTGCTTTTGTTGGAACTGATACCTTGCTACTCTCTCAAAGCTATCCAAGGGGTAACAATGCAGACTTCGAACACACAGAGTGGTTTAGAAATCGCTAATGAAGGTCTGTGAGGAGAAAGCATATTCTAGTCAATGACATTTGCCAAGGAGATGGGTAGTGCCAGAATCCCATGGGTATTTGAAACATAACTCTCAAGCCTTTTCCGTGTAGTGATGCTCTGATTGTTACGGGTATGAGGCACAAGCTTTCCTTGGTTGATTTTTGAAAAGCTGTGAGTGTATGTTTAGATAATACAGCAGTTCTGCCAGACTTTTAACAACTGCCAAAGATAAACAAAAAGTAATTTTGCCAAGAGGACAGAAATATGTATTTCCCAAAAAAAGAAAGAAAATAGTCTTTTCTGCTGAACTTAAGAGTGATTCATATATACCGAAAAAAAGGGGTTGGAACTACTGTGAATACACATAAGTGTTCTTAGCAGTTTATTGTATTTGTCTAAATGTGGCTTCTTTTTCTCTTTATGAAGGTAACCTTTTCCATATTGATTTTGGCCATATTCTTGGGAATTATAAAAGCTTCCTTGGAATTAATAAGGAGAGAGTTCCTTTTGTGCTGACTCCAGATTTTCTGTATGTCATGGGAACTTCCGGAAAGAAAACAAGTCTCCATTTCCACAAATTTCAGGTAAAAGGATGGGAATCTAGCTGCAAATCAATTAAGCAATGGTTTTTTTTACCCTCTAAAATGAGCATTAGTGCCTTGATTTTCAAAGATCTAGGCTCCTGGGTATTATTTTAATAAAATGTACTGAATTGTAATACAATTCCGGGATATTTTAGGCCCAACTAAGAGAAAAAATTATCTGTACAATTATGGGAACTAGAATTCAGGCATTCACAAAGGCACATTGAAAAGCTCATTAGCAGCAGACCAGAGAAGCAGTTCTTTCTTTGTTTCTTGTCTTGATTGAAAATACTTTGCAGAGGGCTTCAGTGTTTGTGCAATTAGAAGGAACTCATGGCTCTGAGCAGAGCCTCTGTGGAGTATGAGCAGGTGTGAGGCATTTGTTAGCTGACTTGGCCAGTGTCATTCCCTCCTGATTCTGCCCTTGAGTTCTGGGACTTGGACTGCTGCATTTGAATAAAAATCTGTAATGACCTTAAACTATCTCAGATGTTGGTTTGTGAAGTGGATGGATAGATTTAACTCTGAAAGAAATTAAAAATCTGTTCTATTGCTTCTATCTGAAATTGAGTGCTTGCAAGCTAGTTGTGATTATTTGAGCTAGTGTAGAACCTGGTCAAAGAGGGAGTTTAGTATGCAGTTCCTATGTTTAATGAAATGGATGGGAGCGTGGCTGGTCAGAAGTACATGTATGTCTGAGGTCTTTAGAGACTTTGAGTAAAGTGTCTGATTTAGAAAGCAGGTTCCTTATAATATCAAAAGAAAAATTCTTCTGTAGAGTGAGTCAAAGCCAAAGCCTGAATTTCATGTTCTGGATTCCTTGTGGGTGAACTAGTCCCAGTATGGAGTCTGGTTTTCTAAGTACCTAATAAAGGTTCTTCCTGGTGGATGGTGACTATGTCCCTTTGAACACATATGCAGTTACTTCAGCATTTTGTCTCCATTTGTGGCCAGATCTTAGTGCTTTTACTCACTCATCCAAAAATGAGTGTTCCCCATCTTCGGGCTGGACACATCCTGCAGGCCTCCTAAACTAAAGAACCAGGTGCAATCTTTAATCTTCATTTTTGCCAGGACTGCCTTTATCACAGTGGAAGTGTTTTGAAGGGGACTTGTAAATCAAAAGATGTTAGAGTGGGGTTTGCCATGGTTTGGAACTACTCTGGGAAGGGAACTACATGGGAAGGGAACGCTGAGCCCATGCTCTCAGGGAAGCCTGTGAGCTGTGCTGTGCACAACAGTGATGCTGTTGCTGCAGTTGTAAGTCATGTGCAGGTGTGGGACTGAAACACCAGTCTGGGGTATGTAATTTCAAAGAAGACCTCTGTTCTGGAAGCACAGAAAATAGTTGAGAGTTTGAAAGTGTGCTAATGGAGAATTGAAAGGTGTCTGCAGTGAGGCAAAGTTGTTTTTATATATATGGATCATCCAGGTCTTTAGAGAGGATCTGACCTTTACTTCAGCAGCCCAAATACCAAAATCAATTGGAAGTAAGTTTCGTCATAGCCTCTCTTCAATACATCATGCCTCCATCGTGGAGTCCTGGGCTTGACTAAATAAACTTTTTGTTCCTCTGGTACTAATTTCTAAGTACTGCTACCTTCCCACTAAAGCACAGTTTAGGAATGCTGTGATAGCAGCAATGTCGTTTCCACTAGTGTCCTTAGCCAGATAAGAGGTGATTAATGTGCTTTTACTGTTGTGAGCTGTTATGGTGATATGAGACCTGGGCATTTTAAGTGACATGGTTTAGGCACAGACAACAATAAACTGACCAAAAAATGTAAGTTCATGTATGGTTCTGCTGCAATAGCTACTGTTTATGTGCCACTATTGCAGTAGTACATTAAAAGTCTTTTCTCTCTCAAAGACCAGTAAAAAATAAAATACTTCTATACAAGTAAAAGAGTAACACAGAGCAAGATTTGCATCACATATTTTGCTATTAAAAAATTATGTTTTAATTACATGGTCGAGTTTAAAAAAAACCAAAATTGTAGTTTCACTTTTCAGTTGACTTGTTTAATGATATTTCCTAATATGGAGGGATTCATTCAGTCTGCCTGCTGACTCATTCATGTATTAATGGAAAAGTCTCAGCATTTATCCTTCATTAATTTTTAAGAACATCTCTCATTATTTTGTACTTCACTACATTAAAACAGTTTGTACTTCAGAAGACTCCTTTGTTTTTTACAATCTTTGGTGTTTTTATTAACTTAATAATCTACTTTTACAAAATTTTATTTCTTTGTTATTCACTGGACATAGTCCATAGAGATGTGCTAGCCAGAGCTCATATTGCAGATGCTGGAAAAGGTTAAAGTGACAAATAACTTTGACCAAAGTTCACTACAGAAGAGTGAATTTATTTAATTATAAAATCTCATGTATTTGACTGTCAAACAAAGGTGACATAAAGTAGAAGGGTACCCAATTCATCGCTGAGAAATACTTACTTGCAGTATACTGTACATAGGAAGGGATGGCCTATGTAACAGAACTTGGACACTTTTTATTATAAAAATGCAAAAATGCCTGGATTTTAGGATAATAATAATTAGGACAGTTTCAGGCTTTCAAAGTGATTATTCTTTTTTTCCTGTTGGGCAATGGGATTTTGGTTTCTCCTCAGCTCCTCTCATTTTGCCTGTGGCTTTAGATGAGTTAGCAGCTTTCTTCTTAATCCCACGGTAAACATGTACATACCCTGGATTCATACCTATCGTCTGGGTTATCTTTGGTTCTCACCGCCTCTCTCAGAAGTGTAAAAATTCCTCGTCTTGGAAGATACTAATGCAAAACCACATCCAGTTCCTGTCTGAATAAATAACTGTAACAGGCAGATGCAGATTTTTTAAATCTTTTGAATTCCTGGAAGGACTACCTTTGAGATGCAGTGATACCAGGTTTTTCTTGACTGCATAATTGTTTTTCTGTCTCAGGCACCCAAAGCAGTGAGATACATCATCCATACAGAAATGTAAAACCTTCTTTGATATAACTATAAAGACCTTTCATCTCTTTCAAGGGTAACAAAACACAGACTAACTCTTGTGACAAGATTTCTCTTTTTGAAGTTGATAATACATAAGTAAAATTTCTTTTTTTATTTTTTCTCCTGCTATAATGGAGAGAAGCTATTCCCTGTGATAAGGTGATGGTGTTTTCTATTGTAAACTCTACTTTGACCATTGTATTTAATCTTTTGCTGTGCTAGAACTAAACTGACACTGGTGTTCATAAGTGTCATCTTATTTCAGAACAGAATTTATTTGGGAACAGAGTAAAAGATTTAAGGCAATACTGAAAAAAGAAATTGTACAGACAGACCTTCAATATATCATCTACCTTCCTTAGTATTTTCCTAACCTGTCTCGTTGGGTGTCCTGGTGTTGCTGATGTAAACAGTGATAGATGTTAAGATTATTTCTGCACTTCTTCCTGTTTCAGAGGAAGGAAAAAAACATGTATCTTGTAAAAAATGCCCTGTGTTCTAGAGGGCTGTTGGAATTTGTTGGATGTTTACATAAAAGTATTTGGATTTCCCAAGTATTATTCAAAAGCCTAATATACAGCTGTTGAAAGGTTAATTTGAATATTTAATTGGGTAAAAATTAGCATTGTTTCAGCAGTGGTTTAAATAATAACAACCTTCTTGGAAATATTTTTCATATTTTTACATTACTGCATTGCAGACCTAATTTCTAGTTGATTGATTATTGATGTCTTTGTTGCATTGTTCTTATTTCTGCTAGTAAATGAGTTATAAATTTAATATAAGAAGTAATAATTTCAGTTTATGTATTAGTTGCTTAGCAGGAAATAATTATTTTTAAAGTATTGCATGTTTTTCCAAGCTGCAAAAATGTCATTCTTCTAAAAGTTCTGTTGTTAAGCACAGATTATTTATACATGGAAATGAAAAGGCTGTAAAAAAAGGCCTATGGAATCCAGAATGACAGTGCATAGTGATAGAAATCCTCCAGCAAGGCAGAGTGCCTGAAGACTAGAGCTGTCAGCTAGCAAAATTCCTTAGAACACCAAGCTTGAAAATCTTCCCTGTTAAATAATCCGTCACCACTGCGCAGTTAATAGACATCTATAGAAAATGAAGAGCAAATCCCTGGAGGTGCTGCTTTGTTCAGTGTCACTTGCCAGCCAGTCTTTAAATGGGAACATCCCAACAGGAAAGGAAGACAGTGAATTATTGCTGTCTCTTTTAACAGACACAGAAAGAGATTATATGGTAGTGAAATTCTTTTGAAATTCTGGTGAGGCTAAGGTTTTATGCTTCTGTAATTAATGTAACATTAAGAGCTGTTAGTTGTACACCCAAACAGTTCTTGTTGCCCCAAGCTGTGGTGAATGAAGTTACACTGAGCAGCGGGTGCAGAAGTTTGTGTCACGTTTCGACTCAGTTGAACGGCTCTGTTGGGTCTCCTGTCGCTGACACTCTGGTGATTGAATGGCATTGGTTAATGAGAATCCTGTGAAATTCCTACACCATCCCTCTCAATTCATCTCCTCAATTAACAAAAAACTCTTCTCTCTCACAGGATGTATGTGTGAAGGCTTATTTAGCTCTCCGACACCACACAAACCTGCTGATTATCCTGTTCTCCATGATGCTGATGACTGGAATGCCTCAATTAACCAGCAAAGAAGATATTGAATATATCAGGGATGCACTGACAGTAGGGAAAAGCGAAGAAGATGCCAAAAAGCATTTTCTTGATCAGATAGAGGTTTGCAGAGATAAGGGCTGGACAGTGCAGTTTAACTGGTTTTTGCATCTCGTGCTTGGAATCAAACAAGGAGTAGAAAAGCATTCTGCTTAATATTTTATGTAAATTAACTGTGGGTGTGAATAGGAAGTTAGTGAACCTACATGTTATTTCTGAATTCTGAATAAATGAGCAGTCAAAATTGCCTTTACTCTTCTGGCGGCTTAAATGGATCTTGTAAAAAGGCAAAGACTTTACTCTGCCTCTCCAGAAGATCTTCCTGCAGATAAGATTTTTTTTTCCCATTTCTAATGACACTTCAAGTTGCCAGATTCTTTTCGTTCCTTTGCTGTTTTGGCTTGGATTTTTTTTTCTTTCTTTAGCAATAATTTCAGGTAAATATAAGGAGGAGGTTGAGTAAGGTGATAACCTACAAACCCCCTATGACCTTAATTGCTCGTGAGGGTCAAGTCCTTCAAAACCACAAGAACTTATATAAAATCTATGGTTATAGTGAAATCTCTGTAGACTATCCATATATGTCTCAGGATGGTTTAGACATGAGTATTCTTCATCTACATCCTTCTCTTTTGTACCTTCCTCAACATTTTGTCCTTTCTGGATTTTTCATGTGTTGTCAGTAGAAAAGAGCTTTGGCTCTGCCATTGGAGGAAATTGCCTTACTGTTACTGTAACCTCCTGAGACAGGCAACCAATCTTGACTGCCAGGAGAACTTCAAAGTTACTGGGAAGTTCCTCAGACTTGAACATGAATTTCTGAAGGTTTAATTTTGAAAGATTTTTTACTGTATTTTTTAGTGGGTAACATCCATATTATATTACAGATTATGTTCTTAGTGTAAAGTTATTAAAATTCTACCTGTATAGGAAAAGCTTTGTAGAAAAAGCAATGGTACTTCCTTATTCCTCAGAGAAAACTCCTTATCTAAGAGTAATTGACATTTTACCAAATATCTGAGAAACCCAAAGTTATTTATTCCTTGGTGATATATTTTCAGGATATACCTAGAAGGAATTAAATGTAATCTTTGAAGTTGTGTATATTTTGCTATTTATTTTTAAATTCCTGAACGAACAATACTACTGAAAAGCTATTTATGAAAGAAAAAAACCCTTGTCTTTAATTTCAATATTTAAACTTAAAAGAGGAAAAAATGGGCAATGTTAAGTAGAATTTTAACTCTCTACTGTAGCTTGCCTGCAAATCAAGTCTGCCTATGGTAGGAAAGGAAAAAAACATATAGCCTGAATTAGTCTTTGACTTGAATTATTATGGTATACTTCTTGCTAATTGATTTTTACCAAAGAGAAAAGATGGCTTATAATATTGCTTTTTTGCACTTGTGCCCATGTAATTTCTTCCTTCATTGTAGTATTACATGGGCTTTACATTACATATAAATGATTAACTGAATTTTAAAATTCTGTTATCATTTGCTTTGATCATTTCACAGAACTGTTATGATTTTAACTACTGTTACTACTGAGTGCACTCTTGAAGGATTTTTAATAAATGTACTGTAATCGGTGTCTCAGTTATGAGATGTAGCCAATCTATTCTTGAAATGTAGATGTTTAATTCTTTGCTGTGCACAAGTATTTTTGATGTAAATGGTAGACTCCAGTTAAGGAAATCTCTAAGGTTAAAATGTAGACTATTTTGTTATTCTGTTACATTATTATTCTGTGCAAGATAGGCTTTAGATCATACTAAAATATAAACTAAATGGTGAATATTGTCTGTAAAATTGTATTTTTAGATTTGTATTTTATAGATCTGAAATAAATTGATATGTTCTATTAATTTGATTATTATTCATGAATAAGCAGCTTAGCCCAAAATACATGTAAATATTTTTTATCCAATTTCTTAAAGAATACCTAATCTCAGTAAGAAATCATATTCCAAGTCCCACTCAGAGGAATTGTTTTAGTTCCATATTAATAACTCTGTACGATGTCAGATATATTGAAATTTAATAGTCTATAGTATTAGAATTGCAATTATTGTAATTGTAAAATGTGAATAGAATATTGCCACTTTCGAAGAGCACTTTATTCATTCCTGGTTTGTTCTATGAAGAAAAATCTGAAGATTTTAGTAAGTTCCTAGTTTTAAAAAGCAAGTAGATTTAGTGCTAAATTTAACTCTAGCATGAGGAAATAAATGCTAATCAACTTCAAGGGAAATGGCACTCTTAAAGCAACCTCCTTTTGCAGGAAAAGGTCTACAAGAGATCTGCATCCAGAAGAAAGTAGTTTAGTCCTGCACTAAACTTAGACTGATGATTTTTATTAGCAGTTTACAATGTGATGTATTGAATTGTGTTTATTGCAGACACCTGAAACACCTCAGTGCTGAGCAAATTCCCAGACTTTTCATTGCTTGCCTTGCCCATGAAGCCTACGGTTGGGCTGCCTGGGCTCTGCTGGGTTGCCTTGTGTCTTCTGGGCCAGCCTGACTCCTGGGAGATCAAAAGTAGCTGCCAAATCTCCTCTTTACCTATGGAGCAAGCTGTAGGCACCAGCATCTCCTTATAAACGGCTGCACGATCATGCAGCTGATTATCAGCTGGATTTTGTGTCCCTCTGGAAACTTCTACCCCCCACTGACATGGTTTTGTGGTAAGCCCTGACACAAGGAGAAACAACACAGAGATGTGGTTTGAGGCAGTCCAGCCTCAGTGGGGAGAGGAGCTGCTTTTCAGGTGAGGAGCACACAAGGACACATCTGCACATCCCAGACAGAGCATTGCTGTCCCATTCTGCACTGGCATTCCCAAGGCCTGGAGAGCTGGAGCTTTAGCACAGATGCCACTGCTGGAGCAGGAGGCTGAACCACAACTTCCCAAGTCTCCCAGTGCATAAACTCACTGGCCCTGCAGAATAACTGTTTTTTAAGGGTTATAAACCAGGAAATGTAAATTAGTCATTAACCACTAACCTTTTTCAGAAGCTCTAACACAGCATGCAGAAAAAGGAAATTACTAAATTTTCTGAGTAGGTCTCAATTATTATCACTGTCTCCTGTTAGCCTTAAGATTATTTTTTGAAAATTATTTTAAGGACTACTTTGTCTTTGAGATCTGTAGTATTTTCTTGGTAGTTTCATTCACATTATGACTGCACCTAACAGTGGAAATTTGAATCTATTCTTAGAGTGAGTGCCTCAGACTCAGCTGTGACTTGACATCTGCTTTGACCCCAGCAAAGTCATTGAGATGTTGGTTAGCAGTGAGTGTGTCCCCAAGGCTCCATCCTAATTATATTCCAGGACAGGAAGAGAAGTTGAAATGGAGCTCAGATGTGCAGTATGATTATATTTAGGTCTTCGTTGAATACACTGGTTGCACTTGTTAGAAGTGCTTAATCTATCATTCGCAGAGTATTGAGACTTAACATGTTTAGCAGATTTTTTTCTAAAATGTGATCAATGATACAGAAATACAGATATGAACAAATGATTTTAGAAAAATATCAATGGAAATTATGATTCTTGTATTTTAATTATAAACCTTTCTCCTGACTACCAGCAGCATTCTGCAAATCCACATGAGTCCCAAGGATTATATAGATTTCAGACTCCGTGCTAATGACTTTATAATGTAGTTTGTGTAAAGTAGCCTGGAAAATAAAAAATTATGAGAATTAAAATCTGGGATACAATCTGCAGGGTCTGGTGGGCTCTTTGAGCATTCCAGCAACACTGAAGTTTCTGCAAAACACTCATGTGTTTTCATGGATCGTCTTGTTGCAACTTATGTAATATATGTTAAAAACAATATTCCAGAAATAATGAATTCTTCTAAAGAGAGGTCAACAGGGAGAGAGAGTCCGGGTGTGCTCACCCCACTCTGCATTTGGAAGCCAGAATTGGCCCAGAAAGGTACTAATATATTTAAATCTTGTGACACACTGACAGAAAGTAAAATTCAAGCTGGAGAAGAGAAAACAGACGAACTGTTTGTCTGCAGTTACACAGTTAATAACAAGGACTGACCAAAGATACAAATGCCATGGTTATACCCATGTGAGGTGTGCACATCATCATCTCTTTAGAGAAAAGGGGCACTGGTGACCTGTTCTAGTCTGCTGACACAAGACAGGCACAAGGCCATGGCTTCTCCTGGCTTTTTGTGCATCATTGGGTCTATACGCAGCAAGAGAGGCACTGATGACCTGCCTGTTGATAACAAACAAGTGAACACTGGACAGGATCAATTCCTTCCTACCCCTGGAATGAGGGCTTGTTGCCATGTCAAGTCCAGCAGCACTTGACATGGCAAGAGCCCTCCACAGCCTGGGAAAGGCAGCTTGTGCCATTGCTCAGGTATTCTCCTGGGGATGCAAAAGAAGAGGCTGTCACTTTGGAAACAGCAGCAGCACTGCCAGGAACACGTGCCAGTTAATTTTAGCTAACAAAAGATTCCTGTGCATGGCAGAAGTGCTGTATCTTGAAAGTGCAAGCACATCCCACACCTGGGTGCAGTTGCTCGGTGTTCAGCATTAGGAGTCACTGTGTGCCAGTGCTGGTCACGCTCTCAAAGCTGTCTTTGGTCTCGTGCCTATGGTCAGAGTTAGCCACTCATCCACTTATTAAGTGCATGAAGAAAAAAAAGGAAAATAATACACTGTAGATAGCAGCATTTCTTTGTAAGTTAAACAATGAGTAGATACACAAGAAAAGTCTAATGTAATGAAAAATATCCAGAAAAGATCCCTGAAAGGAGAAATTGAAAGAAAATAAGAATGTTAATGACCCATACTACAAAACAGTTTTAAGACCACATCTCAGAGTTTGTACCAGATGTTCCTTCGCCTTTGAATATATCTTTATTTATCAAAACCAATTATCCTGCAAAAGGCTAAGAGGGCTATGACTGTTTAATAACCTAAGAAATATGCTGCCACAATGCAGCTTATGACAAAGAGTTAATTAGAAATTTAAGATATAGCCAGAACTGAATTTTGCTCAATGTATTTACTGTTAAACAACCTGAGATTAACAAAGAAAAAAAAATTAGCCTAGTGCTTCTTGCGCAGATCAACCAGCAAGTGTCTGGGACTGGCAGTAAACTCATCACATGAGGAAGTTATTTCCCATTATGATGGAAATGCATTTTTCTCTGAAGTATTTGGAGCTGGTCCCTGTCAGGGACAGGATACTGGCCTGGACAGACTCTGTCTCTGATGCAGTATGGCAGATCCTCTGCTCAGCTGTCAAATGTCTGCATGAAAAAATCTTGGTGAAATAAACAGGTCTCCTTAGGAAATGCTTTCCCTCTAGCCAAAGATATTCTTCATTTTGGTGACGTTCATGACAGCATCTCTGTTTTACAAACCTGTTTCCTTCCCACAGAATATGATGTATTTTCCAAATCTTGTAAAACAGTAATTCTGCCTACCTGGATAGAAAAAATACCCAGGGATCTCAGTAACTTTAAAGTGGTCTGAAACCAAAACACTCCAGGCAGAGACCTTTCAATTCAAGGGGATAGTTCATGCAAAGGCAGACAATTATAGGGATGTGCTAATTAGCTACACATTAATACTTCAAAGGACAGTCTTTGGGATTCTTTCATTGCAACGCCACACCAAAGTGTAGGTAAACAGTGGCCTCTAACAAGACCAGAGACTTGGGTCCTGCGGAGATTGATACCAGCTTTGTGGGGAAGAGGTGGCCACTGGATGCAGCTGCAGCCCTCTCAGGGGAACAGAGACTCAGTGGCAGCAGCTCAGGCAGAAATGGGTGTAGAGTCAGGGTTTAAGTGCCAGGATGAACTGTGTGCTCTGCAGGGTTTAGACCTCAGCAGATGGAGTATGTTACTGAAAGGCCCTTTCATGGGATTCGTGCCACACAAGTAGTGGTGTTATCAGGACTATTCTGTGAGAATAAATAGTTTATAAAACATTAGGTTTACTCCTTTTTTTTAATTGGTAGGTAAAACCATAATATGAATGACCATTTTGCTGCTGCTGCTGCTGCTCAGGATCTTCACCCTAATCCCTCATTTCTCTTCTCTTGTTGCTGTTCCTTGGACCTCAGAATCTAAAACTGGAATAAACTGTCTGCATCTTACAGCCAGGAAATGCATGGCTGAATGTCAGCAAAAGAACCACATGTCAAAAGTACTGGTAGCTGAACATGCTGTCAACACCTGCACTAGGAGAAACTTGCTAAAAATTCTCCTGACTCTGACAAGGAAACAAACAGCAAAATAATTGAGGAAAAGCTGTGTGTATATGCTTCAAGGTGCAAAGCTCTGAAAGACTAAGCTTTCCCAGGTTTAATGCTCTATATTCACCCTCCTGACTACTATTATCAATGGGCTTAAGGTAGAAAAGGAACTTTATAGTGAATACACATTTGACTGGAAAGTTAAATGCAATAATAAGAGAAATACAGCCATTTTCAGAACATCCAAGACTCAAAAAAAGCAATAATGTGGGACCACTGTCCAGTTGTCCCACCTGGTATCATGTATGCATGCTGTCCAACACTGTGATGAGTTTAGCTAGTGGCATCAGCAACTGCACTTTCTGAGAAGCAAGTTACTTGCTTTCAGTACTCCCTATAAAGCTGTGCTTCAGAGAGCACCCTTTGGAATATCATCTTCACAAGGGATAGGCCAATAAAAAATATATATGGAAAAGTCTTTATCATAATTGCAATATCCTAATTTAAAACATCATCAAATATGAGCTACAAGAAATATTTATTAGTGTTATTTACAAAATGAAGAGATTGTGACCTGAAACTGAATCATAGAAAAAGGATTAAATGCACTATTTTGTCAAGAAGGCTTAGAAACCAGAGTATAGCTCATAACAACTTGCCAGGATTTCTTGTAATACATCAGATGTCACATAGTTCACAGCAAGACCTCCAAAAAAGGACACCACAACCCTTGAAACACAATTTAAACACCATAAAAAGTGGACAACTTGCTGGCACTCTTACAGGGAGAAGCTCTGTGAGTGTAGATGAGGGAGCAAACACCCATGTAGCAACATTTCCATTCAAAATGGGAAAAGAAATATTTGTAAATGTCAGAAATGTCATGAATCCACAAAGGGAATGATTTAAAAGACATAAAAGTATGGCATGAAAACACAGAAGCCCATAGGAAAAAAAAATAAAGAGCTGAAAAAACCCACAGCATTTGGAGAAACCGTTAATCCCACCAAACTGCTCAGTGCCTCCTAAAAGATAAAATGAGATCAAGGAGACATTGAATGATTTGGACAATCCGTCCTTGATGAGAATTTAGTCATTCTGGTTAATTTGTGGAACAACAAAGTATTCTTGGCTACCGAAGAGCTGCGGAAGGCAGAAACAGAGTTAGCTCTGGAGTATGGACTGCAGAAACTGTACCTGGTCATTACAACCAACACACCTCAATAGCACAGAGAAGGATACTCGGGAGACCTCTCAGAAGGTACATGCAGGGAGAGTGGGCTGTACACTTCCCCAGCAAGAAAGGTCAGAAATAGCCACAGACTGCTTCCTTTGTTCAAAACCACAGAACTGGAACCCAAGGAGCTTGGCAGCAATGCCCGGCACACCTGACGGAGCACAGCAGGAGCTGGCAGCTGCTCTTTCTGAACTCAGAGAAACCATTACCTGTGATAGCTGATTACTATGGTAATTCTTCAAACTCAATCAAACAACCTGGGAGCTGGCAAGACAGCAAATCAGGCCGTGACAGAGCCCCACAAAGCTTGCAGGCTGCAAGGGGAGTGGTGTATAGTGAAGAAACATCAGTCTTCAGTGCATTTTCACATCCATGTATGCCATTTAGACTCTACAAAGTGCCAGGAGTTATATGTTTCTTATTAATTTACCATGTCGTTTTTCCTAAAATCTATGGTTTCCAAAGCCACATACCACGCTAAAAGGAGGAGTGTGTATTGCCCTCCAACAACTAGTTTGTGTCTTGCATTTGTCTTAATGCTACTTTATTCATGGAAAAAGGACTCTGTTGGAAGATGGAAGCAAATACCTCCCTGGCAGATTAATAGACTAGAGGGAGTATATGACCTGAGGAATGTTCATAGCTGTGAGTTACCACATGAAAGTGTTTGCTACCTAAGAGACCTGCAGTGAATTTATTAAAGTAATACTCAACAACAAACATCTGAGGGATTTAACAGGTCTGTAAAGGGTGGATGTCCCAGACGTGCATACCTGCTCTCCAGATTTTTCTTGGCTCAATGGATGGAAAGCTGAGAAATATACAAAAATAGTCAATCATCTACTAAGCACAGCAAATTAGAGTTGTCAAGACCTTCCCCTAGTTTACTTAACTACTGAAAATAAGCAAAAGAGCTGTGATTTGTTTGTAATGTCAAGTATTATTAATCAACATTTGTTCACTGGAAGATAAGCTAGAAATTGTATTATAATAAGAAGTGTCAAATCACTTAAAACTTCCACAAGAAATGTCAGTATTGTGACAAGACTCCTAAGGAGATGATCTGTCCTCACAGTAATTAAATCAGCAGAACAACCTAATATTTATGCACATAGAAGGGACACACAGGGAAAGAGGATAACACCGTGCTCTTCACTGTGCTATATCCTGCCAGCAATACCAAAACTGCAAATGAAGAGAAAACATGTACAGTATTAGCCAGCCCTGAGAACTTCCTGCTTACCATATAGAAGAGAAAATTCCAATACAGCCAACCCACGCCCAGATGATTTTTCATGTTTTGGCTATAGCTACAACTGCCAAAAGCAACACTTGCTTCAGATGGAAAAGAAGATTTAAACGGCCAAGCAAAGGATTAAGGTACATTTTATGAATATTTTTAAGAATCACTCCAAAATTCCTTTGCTTATGAGAATGTGTGTCAAGACATAATTAGTCACATGGATTTTTTAAGGGAGGGCTATGAAATTAGAGAATTAGAGTCCTCCTTAATCTTTTTTTCATGTGTCTTGAGCTGAGTTGTGAGCAGACCATGAGGTTGAAATATTTTGTTAATAAAAAGACTATTTAGTTTTGCTTATCCCCTATGAATTTCCATTCCTTTACATAGATTAAACAAAAGCAATAAAATCATATTTACACTGGGATATTTGCCTTTTTTTTCCTTAAGAGGTAATTTCTTTTACCCTCTTTTTAGCACTGCTATGTATGCAAAGCCTAAGTATAGAGTATATTACCAGTGGAAAAGGTAACTTCAACTTAGTACAAACAGTAGATAACTGAGACCTTCTCATAGGCATGGCCTTCTAGGAGAATGATCTTCAGATGCTCTTGCTGAACAGTGAATGTTCCTGTGGCGAATTTGGGGTGGAAATAAATAAAATGAATAAGAAATAAGATAACCCCATGGTGTTGCTCCATTTCTTTGGGAGGTTCCTGATGTTGCTGTTTCGCAAGGGAAAGGAACAGGGGAGATGAAATTCTTGCAGTGAGTGTCAGGGCTCATATTGGCTTCGGTCCCATGAGCTTTTTGAATTGTAGGTAAGCCACGTGCCCAGTGCAGATGAGAGGCAAAGAGGGTTCTGTTGGGAACAGCTGCCACTGCTCTCTGGATCTCTGCTCTCAGCACATCTGGACCACGTGTCCTTCAGGCAGCCAGGACAGCACATGTCACCAGGGGAGCAGGAACAGCAGCAGCTACAGCCAGGATTCAACAGAACAAGGAGAGCAGAATTTTGGGTACCAAGCTGTATATCTGAATAGCCAGCTTGGCAGGAATTCCTCCAATGCCAAGTCAGAGTGAATGAACTCAGTTCAAGCTGCAACACCACAGGCCTGAGCTTGGGAGCAGGATGTACTGTACCCAGAGAAAATAGAAGCAGCAAGATTCAAAGCTGGAAATTCAAAGCTCACTTCAACCAAGTCTTCTTCAGCTCTTGGAAAACAGCCTTGGTAAATCTCTAGTTGTATCATCATGACAATTTTCCCAGCTTGTTGGCTAAACAGTACCAGTACTAAATATAGCCTTCTTTGGCATGCCAGCAGGAGCTTGCCAAACACAAAGAAGAGTAATTTGTCCTTCCTGAGAAGACACATGCCACCCTCAGGCATATGGTACCGAGCCAGAAACAATTCACCCCAGAATGGCAAACAGCCCAATACCGGCCTTGGCCTGATGTGTTCCCACGTTGCCATAGAATTGTACTGGACACTGTAGCATGGAGCAGAACTGGGGCATTCCAGGGCAGTAGTTTTCCCAGGTAAGAGTCACTGTTGTAAGACAACTCACTCAAGTGCAAAGTTAAAAAGTAATACCATCATTAAGAAACCCCACAAAAGCAGAGATTAATCTGATGAATCTTCACACAACGTTTTAAGGTTCTAAACTCACCTATGAGACTGCTCCACCTTCGGCTACTTTTAATATATAAATTGCTATGTACCAATAGCTGTGTGACAAACAGATTGTCACAGCTGTCAGAGTGAGTCACAAGAAATCAACTGCATTTGAGAGGAAATTGGCTTATCCTTTAAAGAACAGGCCTGCAAATAAAAAATGGTGGGAGACATATTTAATGCAATGTAATACTTAGCTCAGAAAATGAGCTAAGCCGGAGAAAAAAGAAAAAACCCAACTTATTTGTGGATCTCTTCTGATGGATTATATTTTCGTAAAGTCAGGCAGACCAGTTCAGTTTTTAGTAGCTTAGACACCAACAGGGTCCAAGAACAGCTGTTAAACTGACACAGAAACATGATATTTCCATTTCTTTAGGACCTTTCATCTTTCCCTCCACAAAGAAACCAATCAGTTGCAGTCCCACACTGGAAACGGATTGTTTATGAAAATGCTTCTGGGCAATAAAATATTAGACCTTCATCCAACACTGAAAGCTGGCCAAGCACAAAGGTCCATAGGCACACAACTGTTTACAAGATAACAACCAAGAACAACAGAGGAAACACTGAGATCTGGAGAAGGTAATTGCTCTATTCTTCCAAATTCAACAATTATGTTCAGACACAACCAAAAGTAAGAAAGGAAATCAGCATTCATTAAAAGTAGATCTGCCCATACACAGAGTGGAAGACTCTCTCACAGAGCTTCCCGTGTAAGAAGCTATACTAGATCTGTTCAAAGAATCTTTTTTTTTATCCACCAGTTGAAAAGGTGGATAAGAAGGAAAATCAAGTGCACTGAAACAACAGAAAGGCAACTGTATTGCCCATTACCTTCTCCATGGGAGAACCACCAAGATGTGCTAAGGGCTTTGCACTGGGTGTTTTCATTTCCAGCCTATCCCTGGGAGTGTCTGCCACAAACAGCAGAGAAGAAGCAAATTAGGAAGTTGTTTAATTACTCATGGGATCATCATCTCTCAGAGGGAAAATCAGAAATGTCTTTAAAGGAGCAAAGGGCAATTGAAAAGTTTAGGTGCCTGTTTGCAGGCTGAGAACTACTGGCTTAAATTACATTAGTAGAGATGTTTTGAAGAATCAATAATTATGAACCTTCCACTGTGGTAAATGCCTTTTGCTGCAAATGGTTTTGAAACTCCAGGTGTGGCAGAGACCTCATGCAGGGACTTGTCACACCAACTGGACTGTCCCTGAATCCTGGAAGTGGGCTGCTGCCATTTCCGGCAAATTTCAGTTGAAGATCAGCATAGAGGTGCTCAGAATAAGAGAAGGTGGTGGTCCAGATAGAAAAGAGCTAGAGAATAGAAGATTTATAGATTTGGGGAATTTTTCCCCTGTACTTGTTGCAGTGAAAGAAGAGATAGAGTTCTGTGGCCTATTTAATATTCTTTAACTACTCTTGAGCTGTGAGTAAAGTTCCCCTTTAAAACATTCTTGACATGTACCCTGGTTCTTAACTGAGTGCTCTTTGTTTGGAAAACAGCCATTAGGCACTCATCCTTATCTCAAGAGTCAGACAATCAGTATTGTGGTGTCATGATGTGTTCATTCTTTTCAGGTTTCATATGAACAAGCTGGATTCCTTGGAATAAAAGTGGCTTTTCTCTCCTGCTGTGTCAGGAAATAAAGAGATTTCTGACATATAATACTATTTTTCTAAGGATAAGGTCATCTTACTGGGCCAAGGACACTCTTTTTAAGGCCATAGAATGAAGTAACTCCAAAAATGCAATGTTTTTTATTTATGTAAACAAATAGTTTTCAAGCTTTCTCTCTAGCCCACGGCATTATTAACATTGACATGAATACATAGTTGGCTTCCAAATAGGCCTGAAATCCCTGTAGCTCATCTGCGCTCAATACAAAAACCCTTAAAAAATCCCAGTTGTTGAAACATCACTGCAGTCTAACAGCTTAGCAGGAGGTTCTCATCTGTTTTCAAAACTGATTTTTAGTGAGTTCCAGCCCTAGTTGGTTCTTTAAATCTCTCAGATTTGTACAGTCAGGCTCCTTCTGTTTTATCGGAGAGTGAATAATCTTTTCCTGGTTTGAGTTATTACCATTTTAGTAGCAAAGCTCAGCCTCATTTTGTAATGTCTGCTGGGTGGGTAATTCCTCCTCACCCAAGCAGTGCCATTGAGTTTCCATGTGAGCAAGAACTTCCAAGATCAGGACCTTTCACCCTCACCACTGCTCCTTTTTTAGAGCATAACTATTTTTATTCTCCAGCTTCCAGGCATAGAAATGTTGACATCTAAACTGAGGAATGCCAATGGTTGAGACATAGAAAGAAAATAAAAGCCATCAATTAAATTATTTAGAATGTTTACAAGACATTGCACTATTAAGCAAGGCTCTGTTTACACAATGGAGTTATTTTAAAATATCTACATGTTTTAAAAGTCCAAGTCTTAAAATGCTGCACATATTTAAAATGAAATAATGTTTCATGCTTTACTAAGTAGTAGATATTTTAAAATAATGGACATTTCAAAGTAAACTCTAATACTGATTAGTCTGTCTCCAATAAAGTACATCCTTCCATAAACCTTTAGAAGAACTCTTCTTACATCTCCGTATACTGATCAGCAGAAATTAAACCCTTCCAGGCACAAAATCCTTACCTCTTCCCTTAACTTGGCTACTGTCACCAGTGACACACCCTAGGGGCCACCCCGTGTTAATGGTTTGGGTGGTGGGACAGAGGGAAGCCTCAGCAGGTTTGCAGAAGATACAAAACAGGGAGAAGTGGCTGACACAGAGATGTCACTGAGAACATCTCCATGGTAGAAAGTTCACTGCTCTTTGGATACTAAGCACAAAAAATCTCAGTTACTAAGAACCCCAAATTTCCATTGCATCTGGGCACATTAGAGCCCGGGACAGGATTCACTGCAGTTCTGCAGGATGGACCCTGCTGGGATATGGTGTCTTTTTGTCTCAGGAGAGCCAGTATGCTGCTGTCTGCTTGCCCTCCTCTGCCCTCCCTCCCTGTTCCTACCCTCCAGACCTGCCATCCAGCTTGGCCAATGTCAAGCAGGGAGCAGTGCTACTGACACCAGATATGTGACACACAGAGGTGCAGGCAAAGAAAAGGTCTGCAAGGAGTCAGCCCTTCCTCTTGGTGTGTTATGGTGCTCCCTTCTCCCTGCATCTGTGTTGAAAGAGCAAGAAATTGTGGACATTCACAGAGACCTGTCTCATTTCTGTGAGCACAGAGCAGATTTGCAGATGTGCTTGATCTGGACATTCCCATGGCAGTCAAGGAGATCAGTGCAACCCCAGCTCGTGTTCCTTCCCTGCCACCCCAGCTGCAGTGATGACTGGGCTTCTCCATGTATCTTAATCCATGTGAAATTGATTCCATGGAGAGGACCATAAAACTAGGCTGGCACTTTATGGATTAAGTAAAAGATGTCAGCCTGGTGAGTATCATGCTGGAAACCAGCCAGGGAAGTGGTGTGGCACTGATCACATACTGAGAATCTCTCTGTGCTCTCCATAATCATTATCCTATTTTAAAATAAGGATAAGATCAGCTGGACCTTGCTGCCAGCTCCCACAGGACAATCTGGCTCTATAATGTAAGTAAAAGAGTCTATCTGCTGTCTGCATCTTCCTCTTCTATTTCTGTTCAGGGTGAAGTATCCATATTGCAGTCTTTCCAGAGAAGGAAAGGATAAAAAGCTGAGGACTTACTTTGAAAGACGACCAGTCCTGTCAGAAAAATGATTGGTCAAGGGGAATTTTCTCACCCAAAGACCCCCACACTTCTGTGTCTGCATTCCTGTTACATAACTTCATCATCACCTTCAGAAAAAGAATATCAAAACAAAGACCTAGTTATTACAGATAGCCAGAGCGATGCTTTATGAGTGACTCCTACCTTTCAGAGTGATAATTCTGGGGCAATTGCACTTCCCTTTCCTTTGTATGGAAAGGGCAGATCTGCTGTTTTGAAGTTCTGCTAGTGTTTCTGCCCTGTGGCCTGTTTTAGGAATATTTAGAATGTTTACAGTGGGGCTACCAGAGAAATGTGGATTTTAAACACACATGCTCATGAGAAGGGAACTCAGGAAAATGAGAAGATATGATTTTGAGAAGCATGCAGATCCATATTGACTGTGTAAGCTGTCCTGTCTGCACAGACCCATATGAGCCCAGGGGTCTTAGGATGCCTTATCCAATTGCTCATGACAATCTATACAAATTGTGAGAAAAAAAGACTTGTCTTATTCTGAGAATCCCAAACTCAGAAATATCTGACAGCCCAGACATGCTACCAGGGACAAGCCTACAGCCCTTGCATTATTGATTATACTGATTTCTTTTTCCTTTTGTTTTTGCTTTGGGAGGAAGGATGCATTCTGCAGTTTATGCATAATGTAGATTTATCTTGTTATCAATTGACTTGGTAGATGATCTTCGTAAACAATTACTTTGAAGGCTGACTGGAAGGGCAGCAGCATCCCTTTCCTTGGTGGAAGTCCTTGACCTTTCAGGGAAAGATGCTTTTGTCACAATGAAGTCTGTGGAAGTATCTGGACACTACCAGTTTGAGAGGCTCCTCTTCCATGCCACTTCATGGAAATTTGGCTCCTCACAGGTGCCCAATTTCATAATATTTGTCTCTCCTTCGTGAGTTATAGGGCTCTGGAAGGCTGTGAGGTTGTCAGACCCTGAGAAGACTACTTTTTGCCTGTTGCCATTCCCAGTTAAAAGGCCTTGGCAATGGAAACATTGGAGGAGACTTGCTGAAGAAAACATGTCACATTTGTAACCTTGCAGCCTTTCTCCCCGACTCGTGGCCACAGCAATCGACCACGGTTTCAAGATGTAGCCAATGAGCTCAGACCCATGGAGAACCTTCTCACCTTCCTGCATCTCAGTAGTCCATGTGCCTTGCCATGGTGCTACCAAACCCATCTGCTTCTTGTCTAAGTTCCAGTAGGACAAAGCTGTGCCACCATCTAGGTGGCAGGAGAATGATGGAGAAATCCACAGGGCAAGGAAAGCACCCTGACCCTGGATCCTTGCTATATGTGTCACGAGGGGTTACCAACCCTCTCTGCAAGCAGTCAGGCCAAACCTCCAGGAACAAACTCACATTTGAGCTACCAGGTATAAATTGAGGCAGATATAGCAGAAGTAGGAAGGACTACTGACCTCAATGTCTGGCCTCAAGACCACATTTCTTCCTTTCCCTATTTGTTAGAAGTCTATATTGGATAACACTGCGAGATAAGAGTAGGGCATTTATGCAGATGTTATGGTGCAGGGTCTGTAGTGTTGTACCGAAGATGAGTCAGGGCTGGGGCATGTATTAAAATGTCCTTTAAACAGCACTGCAAGGAAGTTTTGGAGAGGTCTTCTTCAGTGGTGCCCTATGTATATGCAGAAGTGTCTGTGGCACTTTATAAAGGACTGTCCTAGAACTGCAGTTGTGTCTGAACATGCGAGTCCTTGACTAGGTCTTATGGCAATGATCTAATGGGACGGTTTGTAGGGACGTAAGGACATTGTCAAGCTGCTTTTAACACAAAAACAAGTAAATGAGAGAAAAAACTCTATCAAGTAAAAGTGACCTTAGGACAGAAAATTATGCTGACCTGGAAAGCACCATGCAAATTTTAGTGGACATATTGACTTAGGGCCACATCCTTATGGAGGTAGGTTGTCCTTTTGGGGCAGGTTCCATAGCCAAATCTCTTCTCTTGTACATCATCAGCGTGAACTTCTCTGTTGCTCCTTAGGCAATGGTTGTGTTGTAAATCAGTCCGAAGCTGGATGCATTCTGGCTAGCCCCAGCTCCTAGATGGTCCCTGAGGATTAACCTGCTGTGGATTTGGGCAGCCTCCAAATTGTCCTGCCAGGTAGGCCCAAAGAGAGGGATTCCAGCAGGCCATCACCATCTCCCCATCACTGGGCTCTGATACATGCAGCAGAATCTGGACAAAGCAAGAATTCTGCCCCCACCTCCCTGCATGCAGTCCTCAGGTGGAGTGAACATGAATAATGGAAGACCCTGAAATAGGAAGGAGAACCAACTGTTATGGCCAGTGTGGGAGGCTCCTGCTAGTTTATGTGGCTGCCTTTCCAGCTCCACAGATGCAACCATTGTCCTCACCAAATGGGTTCAGTATGAGCAAGGAGTACTCACATGACAAAACATGAAAAAGTGCTGTTGCAAAAGCACTTGAATCCAAAAAAAGCATACTTTGAAATAAATAAGGGGCATTGGGAAATTACATTCTGGCAACTGCACACAGTGTGTGCATTTCCCATAGAACTGAATAAAAATAGATTGTGTCGAAAACAATGATAAAAAACTCATGGGAATGCATGTCTGGCACAGTTTATATTCCACTCCTGGGGCTAAAGTTGGAATATTGAAAATGTGGTGCAATTAGGAATTTTACTTTAAAAATGTAAATATTTCTGTTTCTTATGAAAGTATAAAAAATAATCACATACTTTCTTTGATGATCCATAAGTCTACACTAAATAACCAGTCTTAATTCACTGCAAGTCAACTGTGTTAAGATATTTACACTGCATTCACAGACAGATTAATATGACAGGATCTTTAGATTCTGCCAAAATAGAAACAGTAATGTCATATAGAGACAAATGCACGTGTGTTTATTTATACACGCACACACATACACTTATAGAGAGATAAAAACACAGTCTTTCTCGTCCAGAATCTGTAAAGGTCATTACATTTTGATTATTTTTTAATCAAATGCACATCCACAAGTTTGTATAACCAAACTATCCTGAGACAAACTGGAGGCTTGACACTCCAGTGCACAGCTCTGACACATTCACATTTGTCCTTTAAGATCTGCTAGTTTGAATTAAGATTCTTCTCTCAAATGCAGCTGTTCCAACTACAGGCACAGGTCTTTCCTTACAAATTAGGCTGTAAGGCACCTGAACCCATCTTGGCTGATGCCTTTGGGACACTAAAGCATCTGTCATACAGTCCAGCAATACCTACCCAAGCCCAGCTGTGTGTAGGTGTGCAGAGACCCCCACACTGAGAAACATGTTAGGGTCAGAGTGTGGTTTTACTCACTAATGCTATTTTCAGTTTTCAGCAGGAGACAAAAGTCTGCAGGAACATTACCACTACATTAGGACTCAAACCAAAGAAAATATTTCAGCTGGTGCCCTCTTTGACTAATACTTGCACAGAAGCTTTATTCTTCTTGCCAAAAATAACTAATAATTTCCTCAAGAATATAATGAGTAACAATTAAATCTATCAGAGAAAAACCAAAACAAGACAAAACAACAAAACAGACAAACCGGAACAACCCCACACAATAAAATCTAAACCCACAAAACCAAAAAATAACCCAAACCAAAAGCCCAACAGTTTATGTTCACTGAAAAAGTTGCCTCTTCCTTAGAAGATATCACTTCCAGACTCCACAGCTCTGACTCTCTCCTTCTGGAAATTAGGTCCCAAGAAACTGAAGCAAATTCTCTTAATGACTATTTTTAGGAACACTGACAGTTAATGAGAAACTCAAGGCATGGAATTATAGTGTTGTTCTCCATCCAATAGCTATTCCTACTCATTTTCTCCCAGTTTTTGCCACAAAGTAGATGATCTGAAGACTTCAGATCTAAGCTCAGGACTAATAGAAGAAGATTTGCAGGGAGAAAGTTCATTTTTCAAGAATTATGGGATTCCCCAGCTCCCTCAAGGAAAACTAAGCAAAACTATCCATTCACTATCAATCTTTTTCATTTAAATAAAACCCAAGCATCCATAGCAGTGACTGTAGGTTTCCAAAAACACATATGTATTATGATTTTTTCACTAGTGCTTTATATTTCAGAAGATCTAAGAATTACTGCATCTTTGGGTGTTTGTGTGTTCCTCTAGTGACATGAAAGAGTTTGATTTTCCAAGAGAAGGTGTTGAGCCATCTCTGATAAGCAAGACTGATGTTATTCTTTTCCATAAAGGTGCTACTAGACTATACAGACTCATATCCTTCATCTCTTAGATCATACAAGCCTCTTCTACCAAGCATGGTAACAAGTGCTTAGATAAACCTTGAGAATTCCCCCAGTCTTTTCACCTCAAGATATTTCCTTCAGCTTATGAATAATTCCTATATCTATTTTCTGCACATTTCCATTTCTCCATATTCTTTTGAATATATGAACACTATATCTGTACTTTTTTTTACTGTCCTCAGTAGTGCTTTATAGGGGGAAGATCTCCCACTCCTATTTTTTATCTCCCTCTTGAAACAAGCAAAAATCTCATTTGTCTACAGAATTACACCAGAAATTGGAGTAAAGCTGTTTTTCCATTCTGATCACCAAACTCTTCTAGAAGCACTGCCTTCCAAGATGAAGTCGTTCCATTCTGTAGAAACCTCTTTCTTCTGAAGTCAAAGACTTAATAAGGAGCTGGTAGAGTACAATTTTCTTTAAATGGACAAGTCATCCAGATCATTCCATGCTTCCCTCAGCTCAGTGGTATCACTGTTCAACTGGGTTTTGTGTCATCTGGAAGTTATATCAGCAACATTTATACTTGCTCCCATGTGATTGCAGGAGGTGTTGAACAGAAGCAGCCTGCTGTCAATTCCTGGGGAACTTCTCCATCTGATGATGATTTTCTGTTGTTAGCTGTTTGGAGAGATGTCTCTGTTAGCCATTTAACAGGTTGTCTTGACAGTGTATAGTGCCATTTTTATAAAAAGTGTAGGGCATCAAATGAAATAAGATCCTCAAAATAGATGAAGTCTACTACATCTACACTTTCATTTTATTTCATTGCTTTTAAAATGAGAAGGTTTACTTTTAATGACAAATTCAGTACTCACTATATTGACTTTAGAAACTCTAGTCACATTTTTCTGAAATTACAGGTGATTATGAGAGCCCAAATTGAGGCACATAAAAAGGAGCACTTTTCTAAGAGACAGTATCCTGTAGTTTCTGAATATCAAGGACGACAAACAACAGATTTCAATGGAAATCAACAGCTGTTCATTTACTGAATAGTAACACTTGTAAACAGAACTTGTAATAAGTCACAAAGCTCATACCCCCTGGAAAATACAGTTTGAGGTTCAAAAGGACTAGGGTGAGTGAAAAAGCAAGGGACTTGAGGTTAGAATATATGATACTCTGCATTTCTTTTGAACATATTATCTCAGTAGATGAGGTGGATGGAACACTTGGATTCAGGACCAACATAAGCCAACTAGAATTTGAATTGCTGATAATGTGACACTCCTCCTCCTGAGCCATGACTTCTGCTCTCTTCTCCCTGAGAGCATGATGATTCATCTCAGCTCTAATCAGGCATTTAATTTCACTGACTACATAGCACTACAAGTGCCTAAAAGGTGATACAAGGGAGAGGAAATGAACACTTGTTCCTGGGTTAGCAGGTGCCATTTTGGGTGAGGAAACTCCTCAGACTGGTTAAACTGATTGTGAATTGGTACTGAAAGTGGCAGGGGCTGTTTCATTTACACTGCTTTGCTGCTATTCTGTTTCTTTAGGTGGATTCCTTCCATCCAAGTTTCAAACTTGGCCTTTCTGTTTGCTCAGGGAAAACCCTCATTGGCATAAATAACAATTTTACTTAAGTATGTAAATGGCTACTTGGTTCTTGCCATTCTAGATTTACAGTAGGCAGTGGAGGAGTTCAGGGGCTTGAATCCACAGAACAATAAGCACAGGCAGAGTAAAGGGTATGAGATGGAGGAGATTCAATCGAAGGAAGAATCATGGGGAATATGTTAGAACTTGATTCATGCATTACAGGCACTAGTTTCTTATATTGTTTAGAACTGAACATTTTTCTGAAAAATAGATTTGGGCTTTGTAATGGATTTTGTAATACAATAATGGTGACACATTCAAATGAGAACAGAAAAGTGAAACTATGGATCTACACATCTGCAAGTTTTGTTATTGCTGGAAAATTCATTGCTGAGTGATTGCTATTAAAAACAGTTTAAAAATTCTGTGAGCAAGATTTGCCTACTAAGCCAGAAGGACCTGAGAAGGAAAAAAAAGAAAGTCAATACATGTAATATTTTAAAGGTATTTTGGAAGATCAGAAATTGGTACATGATTATTCTTATGAACTGTGGTTGTTCTAAACTCACAAACCAGCTATCACTCAGTCAAGAGCCAGGAATAAAAAACATTACTGTATAGCTGATGAGATTTTGAAGTACATATAAAAAATGTCAGGATTTGAAGATGTCTTCTGAGCAGCAGCATTTTTGGTGTGCAGTATGCAAAGTGCATCTTTACTTAAAATTTCAAAAGCCTGGACAAAAGATTTGAGATATCACAAATCAATGATCTTTTAAACACAGGAAATTTAGGCAGTAACATATCTCAAACACAAATGTGAGTCATTTCCCTACTATCCTGCATTAGGCAGAGGGCCTGGCTTTGCAATGTGTTTCTCCAGTACAATATGAACTCTTTCCATGGAGAACCACTGTGGAAATTACTAGGTTGCCAAATTGAGAGAGACTGTTACAGACGATGAGATCAGGATCTCTTCTTTATGGGCTAGCTGCGCAGCCGGCCCAAGGACACAGTAATGATAGTCCCTCCTGCCTGACACGAGGTAACAAAGGGCAGCATTTAAAAGCTGGTACTCCACTGGTGTGCTTGCTGAAGTTACTTTCCTCAGGGGGAAAGGGCTTTACCCTGGCTTACACCCCCGATGTTAAGTGCACACTTCTGCCCCTCTGCACGCCACCTACAGCACTGCAGGCTGAGCCGGGGTTCATCAGGAGACGGCTGTTCGGGAGCAGGTCTTGGGAAGGACTGCTTTATCAGGCAAAACATAGAAAGCTGGCAGAAAAAAACAGGCTTGTAGTTGGATGTTGGATGGACTTTGTTAGGTCAAGTTTACTAAATTTACTAAATTTGCATTGACCCTGGTAAAGACAAAGCTTGAAAGTCTGACACTCACCCGTTCTGCACGCTGTTCAGTGTCCTCCATGTGATCAGAAAATACCTCATTCTCTGAGCTCTGACAAAGTATTCCCAAGCACTGTCTGAAGCATGCTGTCTGGAATTGTCCTGTGGGAGACAATTGCTATTTCTTACCTGTTAGCTCTAATCACCTAGTTTTTCACTGCTGCAAACCAGGTGAAGGGACAAAAACGACATGCAAAGCAGGTAAGCAGTATGTTACGAACAGTGCATCTGTTGGCTAGGAGGAAAGGAGATAACAAAGTCTTTAGATTATTTCCATGGGAATTGTGAGGCAAATATTCTGCCTAATCCTTTTTCAGTACAGAAGGATTTCTGTAGGTTGTATATTCTCTTTCTTTTTAAGAAGATATTTACAGCTGAACTAGAATGGCACACAAAAATTAGTAGTAACTAATGAAACTCATTGGAGAGGTGTGAACCAATACTCTCACTATCTAACTGTTCACTCTGCTAGACATAACACATATTTTCGACAGCTGTCCTCCTTATGAGGATTTAAAAGCAATTTAAATATCAATGCAAGGTCTTTGGAACAGAAAGCATCTAAGGAAACCAGATGACACCAACTTGAACTACAAAGTTTGCTGCCATCCTTTGAGATACACAAACCTCAAGGTAAGTTTCACTAGACAGAAATGTTTTGGGCTGTTTTGAAATTTTTTTTAGAAAGAAGCATTTTTTAGAGTTCTGCCACTTAGGAATCTCTTATTCAAATTATCCAAGTTTTGCATAAAAACATCAAAGGCTGGCTCTTGAGGATGTCTTCAGAGGAGTGATCTCATTTTAAGTCTAGGAGGATGAGAGTCTCTGACAAACTAGGGGAGTCCTTGATTAGATGGCAAAAGACACTGTGCTGCTGGGAAATTCCTAGAAAAAAAAGACTGCCTTGTCTGGGTACTTGAAAACCTCAGAGATGACAACTCTTCTAATCCTGGAAGACTCCATTAAATGGAATATTATATGCTTACAGGACACCTAGTGCCTGGAAGGCACTAATTACTAACACTTCTCTTCCTGGGAGTTTCCTCAAAGCTTAGGTATGCCTCAGCCTGGTCACAAACAGATCAATCCTATCAGTGGTGTGATAAGGTTTTTAAGCTCCCAAACTTGTGAATGAGCCAATCTGGCATTCCTAGCTAACCCACCCTCCAGAGCAACTAAGCTATGCCTCTGTCCATGATGTACAGGTGTCAGCTCTCCTGCTGCACTTGATTCTCAGCCATTTTAATGTATGTGGCTACATGCTACAGCAGCAGTGCTTCCAGCAGGCAGCTGTGGTCGGGGCGTGCCAGCACTGCGGCATGGCATGAAGTGGGGGTGTGCTGGCAGCCCCCTGGACACTGCAGCAGTTCTTAGAGCCTGACAACAGAGCAATCTTCTGCACTCCAGAGAGAACTCGTGGTCTGCCCCCAGATGACTTAGCTTGACTTTGAAGAGGTTCCTCAAGCAGGACAATGCTAAACAACAGTGAATTTAACTTCAAAAAAGTACTTTATAATGGCCTTGTGAGAGACGGTCTGAAGACCCCCTCCCTCATTTCTTTTGCCTCACGATTGCCACGTAGGCAGAAACTGAGATTCTGGAAAACCCCCCCCTTACACCGCAGTTCCTGCTTGGTGGAGACGCCAGTGCAGGTGCAGCTGCTGTACCTCACGCACACGCTGTTCCCGAATGTGGCCTGGCCAGAACTTGGCAAGGAATTGGCAAGTACCAGGCATCAACCGGGCAAGGAGCAGCCTGTAGCAATACCTGCTCGCCACAACGATCTTACCACCTTTCAGCCAAATGAACTTTTGGGGGTAATAACTCTAGTGGTCTCTCACTGCTGACCCCTCATCTGCCTCACTACCACTGTGACAGAGAGAGATCGAAACCCCCTCCCAAGGACTGAGACTGAGACCCCTACCACAGGGAGTGGGGGAAGGACTGCTGATGACATGACCTGTTCTCCTCCAGTAGCTCTAATGGACTCATTCTTCACTGTACTTGCCCTCCTTCGGTAGTTTCAATGGACTCACATGCTCCCCCCTGAACATTTTCAATAGACTTTCATTGTCTTGCAAGTTCCCCCCTTCTTTTTCGATGGACTATAACTGGACCCCTGAGTTAACCGGAAATTCGGAGACTCCCCCAACGCGAAAGATGGATCCCCATTGTCCGGACCAGTGAGGATCTCGCCTGTGTCGGTAGCTATTCCAAACCCACCTCTTTTTCTCTCTCTCTCTATCCTTTTATCTCCTTTCAGATCCCCCTCTATTGCATTTACTGTTTTGGCCCCTAATAAAGGTGCATTTGTTGTGATTAAATTGACTGTCCCACTGCTGTTTGCCTTTTTTGCACTTTTGAGATCAGTGAAAAGAACCAACACGACACCCTGCTGTAAGTGAATCGTGACAGGTCTGCAGCGTAAAATGAAGCCACAAGATGTTGCTCAAAGGTATTCCACAGGTCAACTAGCAGAGGTGTCTCCTGCCTGTTACAGGGCAGCAATATCACCCACGCAGGCATGGTTTACTCACTCCACTAATTTACCTGGTCTGTAACACTTTGAAGATCCAACTTGTGAACCAAGCTCCATTTGAAAATACATACACAATCAGAACTGGGTTCCATTTGGAAATGAATTCAATTTAAAACTGGCTTTGATATCCCTATCTGTGTGAAAAGTGTCACAGAGATTGCTGTATTTTGCTGTCACCTTATTTTTTCAAGGTCAGGTCTTTCAGTATCTTGCTACTGCAAACTCACACTTGACTGCTTATCTTACCCTAAGCCCTTATGAAGCTCATTGCAAGGCCATTTGAGTAATGCTGAATGTTTAATGAAATCAATTATCAAACAGCCATGTTGTTGCAGCCTTAGACATTTTAGCAGTTAATTTGCTTGATGCATAAAAATAACACGCCAAGAGATCTTTCTGGAACCCCAAAACGTTGGCCAATGTTCAGAGGTGATAACAAACCAGGGGGGGATGCAGTTTTCATGCATTCCACGGACTTCACTTTCAAGAAGCGTTTAGTGAAGCATTGCAAAACATGGCACCCGTAATTGCTACTTACTCTACTTAAAACATGTAAGCTTCCTGGTGATGACAAGCAGCACCCACTTACCACTGTGCTAAGTAGTCTCTGCAGCATGGCTTGGAAGAGCGTCTATGCTGAGCGTTGGCACCCAGCAGTGTTTAAATTGGACTTTTTCCCCCATTTTTAAACAATTGTTTCTTTCTCCAGCTAAATTTTTGGTGGACCTTAAACAACCAGCTGACAAACAAGATGTTCTTGCTAGCACCACATCACCCCTCCCATCCTAAATAATATAGATGAATATAAATCGGCAGCACTTCTATGCGTATGAATGATGTGGAGAAGAGCTTTAAGGTGGTGCATGGCCGTGAAAAAGCACAGCAGTAATCAGCTATGAAATGCTACATGCACTGCGGTCCTTCCCTGAGCGGGGACGTGTCCGCTCATCGGGAATCCCCGCTGGTCGCAGGGCGGATGCCTGGACACCCCTGCGGGAAGAAGGCGCTCAAGGCGTGGGTCCCCGGCAGCCCGGGGGTGGCGGGGGCCGCGGTGCCCGGCGAGGCTGTGCCCCGGCAGGGCAGCCCGTGCGGGGGGCAGAGATGCCCTGCCCTGCCCAGCCCTGCCCGCTGTCCCCCGCTGAGGCGGGCGGGGCGCGGCGGCCGCAGTCCCCGGCGGGAGGTTGTCATGGTTTCCCGGGTCACATGTGCGCGAGGTTCCCCCGGCGCGGGGGGAGGAGGCGCC
>VXBC01000604.1:218128-296606 GCA_013399945.1 Ploceus nigricollis | reverse complement strand
CGGGCCGCCCGCGGGGTGCGGAGCCCCGGGGGTCGCGGGGGCGGCGGGAGCGCGCTGGCCTCGGTGCGCGGACACGGGCAGCGGCGGCACCGCGGGCAGAGACCGCCTGCGCTGACGCCAGACAGCGGAGCCCGCGGGAGGTTTCCCGTATCCCGCGGCAAACTTTAACCTCCCGGGCTTTCCCCTGGTGTTCGCGGTGCTGGGTGTTTGGCATACAGGTATCACCAGCTGTATCGCTTGTAGCGTATGAGCCTGTAATAGTCTAGCAAGGATCTATCTATATGTTTCCTTTTTATAGGAGCAGATCTGCATTCTGTAATTAGTGCGAGGGTATGTCTACCTTAGGAAAAACCTTTCGTGGGCATGTTACTGTATTCACGCACTTGATTAAGCGTTTTGCATAGATGTATTTATATGCGTTTTAGAAAGTAGAGCACAATTTAAAACATAATTTCTTCCTGAAAGCCAGAGTGAAATTTTCTGCATTCAGAAGGGCCTGTGGAACAAGTGCTGCTGTGACAGCAAAGAACATTTGCAGTATCTTTGTGTTGGAAGGTAACACCGATCTACACTCAGCTAATGACACCTTATCTTTGTGTGGCTGACAGGTTTTATTTAGAGACTGTGTCAATCCATCTGCTGGTGTGGGTTATGGGACGGGTAGGAGCTGCCTCTGAAGGGTGCACCGTGCTTTGTCTTTGTGTCATGAGCAGGCTGACTGAAGGGTCAGTCAATAAGGTTAGATGGAGAAGAGGAAAGCGTTCAAGCATGTTTATCTTATTTTTTTGAGGATAGCTTGAAGTGTATCTCATCAGATCATCAAAGCAGTCGTCCCTCCGAGTCGTGCTGGAGGTAGATTTACTTAGCAGAGTACAGAAGGCAGTTGTTTGCTAGTTGAATTTCAGTGCAGGTTTTGAAATGATGTGTTGTGTACATTTCATCAGGAAATGTAGATAAACAAGTAGGCGTTTAAGAAGTGGGTAAGTTTTCAAAATGCTTCATGTTACCCCATAAGACAGTCGCCATTCTTTTCATCTGTTCTTTGCAGCTATACCCACATGTGTTTAATGAGAAATTGAATCTGTCAATCAGGTTCTGCAGATTTATGTGGCAATTTTAAACTCTAATGCTGATTATGTGAGATTAGTAGAAATTTGAAAATTTGCTGTCTTTGAAAACTGAAATGGTCATAATGTGGAAGAAAAAAATTATCTTATTTCACTAATATTAGACGCGGCCTTTCAAACATTAATTATTCTAACACCAAACAATTTCATTGGTAAATGGAAAACTGGAATGTTGTATGGAGGGAAGTGCAGAAAAGTAGTTTTATTTATTAATATGTATGTGTTACATACCTGTAGCTTTACAGGGTGCTCTAAGAAGCTTTCTAAGCTTTTTGAATGAATACCAGTAATCAAGATTCTTTTGACAGTCTTTTTATTGTGATTGTGAAGAGAAAAAGCTGTTATTGTCAATATTCTTATTAAGGGACATGCTAGAATCTCTTAGTTTGACAAATTGGTTTACTTGTTTGACAAAAACCCTTTAAAGTACCACATTTTTAAGCCTAATATATTTTGAACATTTAATTGTATTATGGTTTGTAAATTCTGTATGTTCAAATAATTATTAATTAAAAGAAACAAAAAATGAAATATTTGTGAAGCCATGTGAAGGTTAATAAGAAGTAACTCATGGTAAATGATTACTAATAGTGTGCTTGTGTATGTGTGCATTGTGCAGGAGTGTGTATTTTAAATTCAAATTTTATGTCTGCCCTGAATATATTCTTCTAAGATAACATAACAATGCATCCACTCAGCCTTTTGTTAATAACTGGAGGCATAAAGGCTTGTACTCAAAAATTGGAGGCTTGTACTCAAAAATTTGTTTAATGGGTTTATACTAATTTAAAAGCATGTTTCTTCTATGCTTTTGCTTTCTGTTTCTAGAAGTAGCAATTCTTAAGAACTGAAGTTTGGGGGAAAGTTTTAATTTTTTTTTTGCCTTTGTGGATCATTAGACTTCTTCTGTATAGCAAATTTGTCCTGTTTGCATCCTTAGGAGAGGACAATAAATTTGAAAAGTTGCTAAGCAAGTGTAAAATGAAAACCTCTGAGAAGGAGGTCAGACCTGGTGGTGGTATCTTTCCTTTGCTAAAGCCGTTCATTTGAAATATCAAGCTGACAATATTCCTTAATTAATTCAATCAGAGCATTGTTGAGCTCTCACTGTAAATGCTCTAAACCTATTTTTTTCCCTACCAAATGTTTCCTACAAGCGTTGCAGTTGAACTCTTTGTCAGTATTAGTTTTGTCCTTGAAATGTGTTTTGGAAGGTACATGAGCATTATCCTGTTTCAGAAATGATGAGCTGAGGCATAAGCTGTGTTAAAAAGAAAAAAACCCCGTACCTGGGATTAAGAGTTATACGTGAACCTTGAATTAAACTCTATTCAGGTCTCTGCTGTGTCTGTTACCTCAGTTGCAGAAATCGCATAAAGGTAAAAGCAGTTACCTTGTCTGGAGGGAGAGCTTTGTTGTATTGGTGTCATAGTTTTGAATTGGCACCTGGACTTAAGGTGACCTCAGAAATGACATTCTTTATGTTCAGAGCATTTAGATGATCCCCTTTGGAACACACGTCTTAATTTGGGAATGTTTTTCAGGTTTTCTAGTTGATTCATTTGTTTGGTTTTTTAAAAAAAGTATTTAATTGTCCTACATGGACATATTGGCATTAATGAGTTACAACAACTAATTCCTACTCAAACAAATAGCAGACACTAAATTGAATAGGAAATATGCTTAGAAATGAGCCCTGTTTTAGAAAATTTGTCTAAATTTTAGCAGGTCTGAAGTGCATATTTTATGTCTGCAAAATTTGAAAATGCTTATTAAATTATTTGTTCTTTTTACAGTGACTATGCTTTTCTTCTGACTTTACCACTTACATGTTGATTTGCAGCTTATTTTGATGGGCTTACATAGGTTATTACAATAACCTATGTAATTTGTAACAGTTGTTTTAAAATATTTGCCATAGATGAAAATTCGTATTTCATCTAGCCTTAATATAAATTAGTAGAAGAGTTTTTTGAGGTAACATTGCTGTTCTTTAAACTCAAAAATTAGAGTGCTGTATGTATAATTTGGCACAACATAGCCTCTGTTTACTTTATTTTTCTTTTGTTTTGTTTTACTTCAGTTTGTTTTGGTATCTTTTTCAGATAGTGGTGTATTTTAACAGGAAAATAGTACAGCTGTCCCTCTCCTCCCCCGTGTGCTTCTGTTGGTGTGTTGGTTGCTTTGAGTTCCTTCTTTGAAAAGTTGAGCTAGAAAATGCAAGTCTATATCTCAGCTTAACCCACTGATTGTGCCTAATTAATATGAGATCACTGTTTAGGTAAAACATACATATTCTACCTTACAATACCAATTTTAAAGGCATGTCTTTATTTTAGTTCATTTATTCAGTCTGAAGTGCTTACAGATGTACTGTTCATAGAAATTTTGAAATAATAGTTAAATTGTAGAAACCAGAAAAAACTTTGCACACAACTACATTTGTGTCATGTGTACATAATAGGTAGATTGGAGCAGTGGAAGGGGTCAGTAAGGACAAGGGAGCAATATAAAAATACATACAAGTTGTAGTGAGATATCCTTAAATCGGGGGCTGTATAGAAAAGCACGTGATTTTCTTATAAATGTGTATATTCCAACTAAAATCTGTGGTATGATGGATAATGGCTGAAATCACTACTATCTGATATGTACTTAGACAACGTTAGAAATGATGTTTTTGTAATTTCTGCAGTCACTCTTTTGAAATACAGAAAGAAATAAAGCATTATTTGTAGGGTTATAGGGGCAAACCCAATTGGACCCAGGCTGGGGTGGATGCAATGTAGAAGAGACAAGTTTCCAGCCACAGACCAGTCCCTTGGGAGCGTGGCATTGTTGGAGCACTCCCTGGCAAGGCTTTGGGCCAGATCTCCTTGTAATTTTCTAGACTATGCCTGCTGTCATTCAGAGAATAACATGTGTAAATTAAGTGTTCAGGGTGGGTGTTTGGGAAGAAGATGGATTCTGTGAGGGAAAAGAATTCCAGCTGCAAGAATTTGGTGACTTGCTGGTCCAGTGGGCCTTGGTCAGGGGTTGGCTACTGGCTGCTCTTCTCTATTAGTGTACACAGTCACAAAAGCATAAAGCTTTCTCTCCTTGCTGTAAATCTTAAAAAAAATTTCAGATTTTGAAATAATGGTTTCCAGTATTTTTGACAGGAGCAAATGAAAATATTTTCTTTCTGCTAACAGTTATTTTAGAGAGTAAACCCAAGCAAGTTGGCAGTTTGTTTGTGGTTTGTTTGGGTTTTTTCTTTTTAATTCCTTAATCTGACACAGGTGTTTTATTCAAATTGAGAGATTTGTTATCAAAAAACTTAGTTTGACAAAATTATAAGCAACTAAAAATACAAAGTTGTGATATGTACCATTTAGTAGCCTTTGTTGGTAGGACTATGACTCCCTTTCAGACATGTATCTACTTGTGATTGTAGATGAAAGGAATACTTTTGACACAACCATTAAAAAAAAACAACTATGTTTATATTAATAATTTAGTTGAAATGATAGCAGCCTCCACTCAAAAGTATTTATGCATCCCTGCTCAAAATTGAGCATGCATGAGTGGAAGTGTCTCTGCTGGCTAGTATTTTGTTGAAGTTTGTTAAAGTGTATTGAAAAGAAGCAGGAGAAAATTCCAAAGTCTATGGACAGAAAGGTAGTAGAACTATACCAAAAATATTTGAATTTGTCTTCGGCTTCTTTTTCGCTAAAGAAACAACATGGAGATAATTTTGGCTGACTGTTCAGCTTGGAAAAAGAGAACAGCATTAATTCAGGTTGTATAGGAAGACATAAAATTTTGCTGGCATGGGTTTGTAGTGATTGCATTATGAATTATAACCTATAAGCAATGTCAGTACTAACACTTGCACAGCAAAGCTCAATTTCTTGCTTGTATCATGTCTGTTTCAAAGGAAAACTTGCTTCCTCAGGAACTCTCTAGGAATGTTGTTTCACTTGCTGACTCCATTTCAGTTTCCCAAAGAAACCTTATATTTTTTGTTCCCTGTGTTTACTCCTGTTTATGCGTTTAAGTGAATGTAAAGAACCAATTTATTTCCCTGCTTGGTGAAGAGAATAAAGATTAATCTCTGGACATTAAGAGAGTGCATGTTTTTAGAAAGTACTCCTACAGCATGATGACCTAGTGCTTGTAACCTGCACAGAGGTGTTTCGTGCATCTGTCAGGAAGTTAAGCTTGGTTTAATACCTGTATATCTCATATCCCAAGTCTGTTATGTAAAAGTATTGCATTATGTTCTCTGGTTCTGTCCAGTTCCCTCAGTCTGCCTGAAATGTACCTCAACAGTCAAATCTCTGCAGACTTACTGGCCTTAGCTGCTCCTGTAAATCTGGAACATATGGTTTGGAAATCACACATTTTAGGTCACAAGGTCCAGATTAGTCAAGGTACAGGCTGCTGCTGCACTTCTGGTTTTCAAGTATCAAAGATGACCTCTAGATTGGGAAATTTCATTTGCTGGGACAGTGATGAAAGAAACAAGAAGGCAAGTTGGAAGGCAGGATATGGAGGAAGAAAAGGAGTCAGCGTGTGGTAAGGAAAATCCAAAGGTAAAAACAAGAGGAAGGAGGACATACAGAACTGAGGTAAGGGGAGAAAGATAAAAGAATAGACAGCACATGTGAGAAAGCACATGAAATTCTCCGCCCTTATTTTTCTACCCAGCTACAGCCCTGCTGTCCCAAATTTATGTCCTGAATTTTCTACTGAAATTCTCTTTGGCTTATAAATATATTTCAGGAGAGCATAAATGTGAGCTTAACTAAAATCAGTGGTCAATGCATTGTATGAATGTGAATTTGGTCATCTGATGCTGAGAGACCTATTAAATGTTTTGACATGGTCATCTCTCATATTACCATGTCTGGAGCCTCGTAACACTTGCATTTTAGTGAAGGTTTCAACTCAGGTTCTTTATGGAGGATCCAGACTGGTTTCAACCATTTTCTGTTTTAAAAAATAATAGTAGTGATCATTATGAAGAAGGTCAACAGGCACATGGGTGCAGCTGCCATCTTCATGGCTAAGAGAGCCAAGATGTTGCTGATGAAGAAATGAAATGTTGAGCAGTACATAACAGACAGGGTAAAACGTCCCTACTTTTAATGCTTAATACAAGTCACAGTGGTTATTTCATCAACTATTATTTTAATGGAAATGCCTTAAAGTCACGCTGTAGTGTAACTATTACCAGCCTAGGTTTGAACTCCTATTATGAGCTTCAAGTGAATGTAATTATACAGAAGTTCTGTGCTTTAAAAAGGTTAGCCATTTTTAAAACGTGAATGAAGGAGGGAGAAGAGTTTGAGAAAAAGACCCATTAAAAATGGCTTAGTCGTCTCTGCTTCTGAAATAGGTCTTGACATGTATAAATTGAAAGAAGAGGTGATTTTACCAGGGATGATACATTTATCACATAGTCTGTTTGATATTGTTGCTTATTTTATGGATGTGGGTGCATAAAAGATTAACTCCGTGTATACATTAATTACTGCATGCTAGATAAATCTGTCAAAAGAAATAAGCTTGTCTATAAGTAGATATTGCCATAAGCATCCATCAATTAGGGTATTGTTTGAAAGTATTTGTGTGAGAATTCTAAAGGAAATATACACTTTTTTCCCCCCCTTTTCTTTGGGACATTGGATGATGATACTTGTAAGTCTAGATTTATATAGGAGTTTTATACTTTGAAACCCCCCTTATTCTTTCAGGGAACCATTTTAGGCTAACCCTTCCACTTGCTGGGTGGGAATGATCACCCATTTGCTGCATGGAACTGAACAGGATATTTTGATCACAACAAGTAATTACAAACTTGGGGGTTTATATAATCTTTTTCTTTATTGAATACATATTTTGGTCTGTAGATCAGTTTTCACTTATAGTACTAAACAAGACTTTATTGAAGAGGGTGAAATTTGGCTTTGAGTGTGCTTTGTTTTCTCTTCATTTTTTACGTTCCTAATTGACTGGCATTACTACACTTTTCCTTGTAGAAAAGCATCATGTTTGTCAATTTGGTTTTCCATTAAAAAATATGAGGAGCCCTGTTTCAATTTTTTGTGCACTTAGTGATAAAAATAGCAGAAGTATTCACAGAGAATTTATATTTGCAGTTTCTAGGCAATGTAATACACGAATCCAGATTTATATCAATGCAGCAAGTAACCCAGAAGATACACAGTTTTGGGGTTGCATCAAAAAGATGATGGTAATCAAATAAATGTCCAGTGCCTCATTCAGCATTTTCAGTGATACCGTGTCGTACAAAAACGTGGGAGGTCTGAAATGAAGGGGGATGGAGACAGGCAAGGGTGCCTGAAGTCCATAGGAGTAAAATGCAGATTGTAGGTACAAAGTATCCTCAGAATGAACTGTACAACAGCCATATGGCAGTTTGCCATCCTTTCCATGAATGACATCCTTTTAGCATTGCTGCTCAGAAAAGTAATTTGTGGACCACAGATAAAACAAGGAAATCATAAAGAATAGAACAATAAAAAAGATCCAAATTTTGATTTAATAGCCTTGCTTTATTGTGCTATAACACTCTGGATAATGGAAGGTAGACTTGTAAAAAGCATGCTGTAACAACACAAAGTGTTTTTCGCTTACGTGTTTGACTCTTAAATTGCTTAATGAGATTAAGAAAAAATCATCAGGGCAAGAATTTGAAGCTGAGAGCTTGAGCAGGTAAAGGCTGATAATGAGAATAGCTGTCTTACACATACAGTTTCAGTTACGTGACTGAAGTGGTTTCTGTAAAGCTGGGCTAAAAGGGACAATTAGTAAATATTATGAAGACTGCCTGAATGGAGGGTCTAGAAAATTGCTGTATAAAATAGATTTTGAAAGGAAAAGTAACATGATCTTTCATGCTCAGTCATTCCGGATACCATCCTGCTTGTATAAAGATTTTTATAACAACATCAATCCCTTCTGAATCCCTGTGATGCAGATGTCAAACATGTTTTTATAAATAGTGGTAGTGTTTTCATATTATACCTTTTTAACAGAAATGTCCATTGTGAAGCATACCAGATAGGAAGAAAATAAATCCTTTCCCAACACTGGAAAGAAAACATTCCTTGCAAAGCCTCAGTGTAGACTATAAATAAAAGATGTACTGAATTCTTGGTGTTGGGATGAATACAAGCTGGAACCAAGCATAAGAGTCGCCCGCCCAAGCACACAGGCTGAAATTCTTGGTGTGTTTTCCCAGTCTGACTGTAATGATAGTTTGTAATGCTAGTGTGAAAACCAAAATTCGGTGCCATGGGTTGTAAGGGATTTGTAAGTGTTGCAGGATATGCGTTAACTTGAACTCAAGCTGTCCATGACAGCTTTGCTGTGGCCTTTTTTGGATGACCTCACATATGAATATATGTTGTCACTGCACTGATCTGGTCCTTCCAATTTGTTTCCCGTTATTTTTACCACTGAAATTGTTCCCTTTTAGATCCTCTTTCTGAAGCTGTCACACTTTTCATTGATGCTGAAGAACTCCATCTTTGGGCCAGTAATTGCCTTTGCTAAAAGATGCAGACTAATACCACAAGTCCTTGAAATCAAGTCCTTGATCAAGAATTTTTGTTATTTAATATCTTGGAAATGAATGTCTAAAATCTACTAAATATGTTTAAGCATTCCTACTGTTATAACAATGGTTAATATGACAAAAAGTCTGTCTAATAGAGGGCTGGAATTGTCCTGAGATTTCTTGTTCTCTTCCAAAACAGTGTTTGTGATACTCATCACACTTGCAGTCAGAAACAATTACAATATGTGCTATAGACATCTATCAAAATTTTATTAAGACTTCAAACAAAATGTTTTCTACCATTGTAATAAACCCATTTTTTCATCATGAATGAGTTTTGAAAGTTGTATATTCTTAATAATTGATGATATTAAACATGGAGAGGTTTATTTTTTTGTCCCCAGTTATGCCTAATTTCTACTGAAATTGAGAAGTTAGAATCTGGTAGCTTTATCGATCTATTTCTTCATGAGTCTCTTTAGTACTAGACCCAGTCATCATTTTATCTTTAGTTCTATTTTTGGGGTTTTTATTTTTCAGTTCTGAACGCATAGTGCTTTTTCTTTCCAGCCATTTTGTTCAATAACTTTGAGTAACATTCAGACATCTTTCTCTAAAACCCATTTTTTAGCTAATAATTTATCTCTCTCTACTGGTTTTTAATAGGTAGTCTAAACATGAGAAACTTTGATCTAGCCTTCACCACTACAATATTTAAGCATCTGTGAGGTAATTTAAATACAAAGTTAATAGCCTGCCTTCCTTCCTGTTGCTTCAGCCTACAGGAAATATAGTTTAATGCCTAATGCACATATAAAAAATTGGTTTGAAAGAAGATAGATGGTTATTTATTCTTAGATACTACTAACTTCAGTTCGTGTTAAAAAATTTATCTGCAGTATTTTTCTGCATGTCTCCCTTGCTAATCTGTCAGTTTTTCCCTTCTATTGAAATGTAGCTGCTGCTGGCAGTTGAGGTGGGAGTAGATGTAGATTAATTTCCATTATCCACCTTGCAAAAAGAAGTAATTTGTTCTTCTGGTTTTGCCTTCTTAGTATCAGGAATAAAATGGAGTCACTGATTTAAGTGCACCCTAATTTGCTGTCTATCTGGAATATATTGTCATATGAACATGGCTCATCTGTAATTACTTCAGTTTATGGCCTCAAAAAATGCAAAAAGAAGAGGAACAATGTCATACTTACTTCAAGTCCATCCTTCAAATTATTTCATTCGGCACAGATGCAGGGTTTGGGAGGTATAGGGAGGCTGGGAAGTCTTGGGAAATCTAATCAAAGAACAGTTTGAGCTTGTGAGAGAAAGCTGTGCTTTCCATCCAAATATGTAGGTGTTTGTCCTCTTCTCTGACTTTGTTTTTGGAAATTCGAGGAGTTTCTCAACAAGAACTTCTGTAAATATTTCTAAAAAGACCTGAGTTTCTTGCTACTGCCAAAATTGGATGTCATTGATCCATTTTCACCGGTTTCCCTGGGAAGGTTATATGGAGCACAAAAGTACAGCAATGTGTTGCAACCTACTTCTTCCATCTCAACTTTTTTTTTGGCTGAAGGATCTTTCTCTTGCACTGGAATAAAAAAACAAAAACCAAAAAACCAACAAACAATGAAAAGAAACAAATGGTCGTAGGAGATAGTAAAAGACAGTAAGAAAAATCTCTTCTTTTGTTGCTGTTAAGAGGCTATCAAGTGTTTTATGTTTTATTTTCCTTCTTTAGTCTTTTTTTTTTTTTTTTCAGTATGTGAAATTAAGAAGGTTCCTTGGTCTACTCTTTATCCAGAAGCTCAATCAGGGGCTAAGATCCATTTCCCTTGTTTTGAGATAAAGTATTATTTGCAGTTCTGTTTGAGAGTAATGGGATATAAATCACAGAAATGTGTATCACCCTTCTCAGTTCAAAGGAGATAGATTAATATTTACAATTGTAGCATGACACTCACTGTCTTCATAGCTGTAACACCAGATCATGTAAGACTATCTGGAACTGAGCTGATGTCAGGTGCATGTATAGGCCTTTCAGAAGAGGAGACAAGTACTCCTGGATCCAGATCATTGTAGTCATCTTGGTGTCAGCTTGTACCTCATTGAGTGCTTACTGAAATAACATGCTTGTTCATGTTAGAAAAATGTTTTTAGGTTTAACTCTGGAAGAATTCTGCCGCTATAGCATCTGGATCCTTGACAGAATCAAAACTAAACATGCAAATGGGCTTCAGAAAGACATCCTTAAATCCTATAGGTTAAGGAGAGTATTAGTGCTTCTCCCTAATAAAGCAGGCCCTTTATTGCCTCTTCTAGCTTGGAGGTGACAGACCCAAGGTCCCTTTTCTGGGAGCTGGCCTGTGGTCGCAGCCCTCAGGAGGGATCTGTCCCAGCAGGCACTGCTAGAAGCCCCACTGGTATGGCACAAGCAGGGCATCATTCCACTGCCATGGGGTAATTTAACTATTGAGCAAAACTATTTTTGTTCTTATTACAAGCCTAGAGTTTTCTGTGCTTGCTAAGGTGTGTTTAGCTTCTGAGAGAGCAGTTATTATTTGTGATTGTGGTCAGTATGTTGCTGTCTAATGTCTCACCTTTGACATCTATTGCAATGTCCTTTTCAGTGAATCTCTTTCTTTTATTTTTTTTAAAGTTTTGATGTTTAATTTGCTGAAGTTTTTATACAGGTGCTTGTGAAGAGCTAATAACACTGACTACACAGCTCTGAACATACAAACTGGCACGAGCCTTCTTTGTTTCTTTAAGTCACAGTGTGAATTGATTCCAGCACTGGTTGGTTGTTCTGGTGTCCTGGGGTGACTTTATGATGCTTGTATCGCCAGTTGTCTCTGTTNTTTTTTCCACTTTTCTCCAAGGAAATATTTTCCTGAACCAGTAGGGGGAAGGGCTTGAATTTGCTTCCTAGAGGGACCCCTTTTGGAGTTTTTTCCCAAATTTGCCCTAAACCAGGACATACGGGTTCAGTTCAGCTGGGGTGAAAACAATCCAGCTTGATGGCCTGAAAGAGGCAGTGGGTATATGGCATGGAGTGTGTATTGTACCCTCGCAAAGCTGAGTCTGATTCAGGAGGCAGTGGATTCCTAAAGGTGCACTACAGTGTTCAGGTGGAGGAAGCACCTGAGTGTCTGGTTCAGAGCCATCTAGTACTACTATTGAGAAAGTCTAGTGTTGATCAGCTGGCAGGCCAAGACTGAATTTATGTGACCTGTGCTTCATGGTAGGTACTAGTTTGGTATTGGCTTCTATTATTTTTCACATATTATTAGAAACTTCTTTCCTTTGAGGCTTTTCTCATTGTTAAATTCAATTGAAAATGGTAGAGCAAGTTCAGTTTTTTTCTTTTGTTAAGGAGTTCGTGTTTCACTTGCAAAATGAAATTGCCCATGCTTGTTTCCAGTGTTTGAATGGCTTCTGCTGAAACCAATTTAAAATTGACGGGCGAGGTTCTGTGGAGCGACACTCTTTCTTTCTAAATATCAAGAATAGAAATGTAATTGCTGTGACACTTGGAGGAGATACCTGACTGTGATTGATGCTTGGAAAGTAACAGGAGCCTGGTTATTGCTGAAAATACTTAGATGTATTGCTTAGATGGTTTTGCTTTGTTTTCATTTGGAAAATGTACAAAGGTCAGAGTATAAACACATATGCTGCTTTAAAAATGTAAAGACCGAGCCAATAAGATGTACACATTTATTCCGGAAACCCTACTTTATATTTACTTCTGGCTAGGAACTGACATTGTTTAACTTGTGCTCTGCATTCCAGGACAAAACAGTTTATAGAGCTGTAGAGCTACTTTTTTTCCAGATGAAGGAATGAATTTAGCTTTCCTTTTAGCGAGAGCCTTTAATGCAGTACATTTTAGGACTAACTTTTTTCCCCTCTAAAACTAGCCTCATGCCTTCTTGCACAAATTGTGTTTTAGAGATTGCGCAGTTGCAATGTTTTCCAATTATCCAAGTTATTCAACGTAAGGATAACTTCTTCCTGTGTAGTTATTGTTTGATATGGGGTTCTGTGTTCCTAGGGTGAGGATCAGATGCATATAACTGATTGTGCTTAAGGGAGTGGAAAGAAGATTGAAGTTTCATAGTCTGTAGTTGGAAAATGACACAAATTCCAGTGAGGATGTGAGGTGAAACTTGGCACTGGATACAAAACTGTTGCTCTTTTCCTGTTTGTATCAAAAGAAATTTTAATTCTACTTCTCAGTTTTAAAAAAGTACTTTTGGTGATCAGTAGTTTTGCTATGTAAGATAATACATATTACTTTTATTTGACTGCGTTTTCTGTTGTCAGATCCTACATATTTTATGGAAGTGGTTTGATTTCTAAGTAACTTCTTGTTTTGGAAGCAAAAAGGAGAGCTTTGAACTGGAGACGTGAAACAAATGAAAGAAGCATGTTTATCAGAATTACTAGCATGTCTTTAAAACTGGATAGTGGTAATCTATAATACTTACAGAAATTTTAAGGTCATGATACAGGAACACCTACTGTGCCTATGAAACTAGATGCTATAGGAAATACATACTTGTCTGTTTTTAATAGACTGGCCTGTTGAAGCTCTTGTAGTCCATCAAATTAGTGATAAAAACATTTTTAAGTGGTTATATAGGATGTAGTATAGTAGCTGAGAGTAACTTCCCATTATCCTACCAGTCATAAGAGGTACTTAAAAATTGTGGGAAAAAATTGATTTTAATAATCTGTGGGTCTGGATGAAATCCACAAGACAAAGGAATTTGGACTGAAAGCTGAGGTTTTGTCTGTTCTAATCTCATCCCTTGATAACTATCCTTTAAGGAAGAAGAATGATCCACAAATTAAAAATAGGGCTCTGGGAGTTAAGACAAATTAGGTTAAATGTTCATGTGTGTCACAGGCTTGCTGTGTGCCTTTGAGTAGTTTGCACTAGTGCCTGTAAATTGGCGAAATGGAATATTTGCCATTCCCAGCTTGCCGGGATCTTGTAGCAGTATGTACATGAAGGATTGTGAAGGGACCACATGTCATTGTTTGCCTGCAATACTTAAAAAAAATTTCTGTATCTTAGAGTCCAGGGCCCATATTGATGCTAGAATTTAAGACATTTTTATCTGATGTGTCTTTTTTTTCTGGCCAAATATAGAAAATGATGGATTTGTCTTTGATTGAAAGGTGCAGGAATACTTGAGCTATCAGCAAAGCCCTTGTAAACAGAGGAGACCTAGATGATTTGTTTAGGCTACAGAGATTGCCCTTAAAAGTGTAATAAACCCGAGATTGCATTACTTGATATTCCTAACTCATACTGTCATTTACCAAGTTGTTTATACAAAAGGCACTTGTGGCTGTCAGTATGGGCTCCTGCTGGATAACTATCACAGAATCCTACCTTCAACCAGTGCTCTTCAGGTCACATTTAACATAAAGGTCATGCATCGACTCTGCCTATAAAACATGAATAAATTTTTAGTCTCAGGTCACAGTCTTTTCTTAAAAAAAAAAGTTGTCCATTTTTGTAATTTTATAGGTTTTTTAATAATCCACTATTAGGACAAAAAGTGTTCATCTATTTTTTTCTTGCCCAAAATAATCTCCTCATCTTCTCTTGTAGTAACCTAATGTGAATGCTGGGAATGTAACTGAAAAGCAATATTTATCCTGATTTATGATTGAGTATCCTTTAATTTCAAAAACTTTCTAAATCAGGCTGTGTGGGGTTTGGAATTTTTTTTTCTTTTTTTGAGAAAGCAAGAGAGAAATGTTAGAAAATTACAATTTAATTTACAAAAATGGATTGGGTTTTTTTTTCTGCTGAGGGTTAAATGTAAAGCCTGCATCTTCCAGTAAGTTAAAGAAGAAACTCTAGCATATCTTTGTGGACACTTGAATATCCAGATCACTAGGCTAGTCTGCTTTTTAGCATGCTTGTTTTCACATTGTCTTGGCTTCAAGAGAAGAATTTTTAGTGCTTGCCCTTGGAATATGGCATAGCCTGGAAAGTAGGGCATTTTTTTTTTTCAGAGGTGTGGGTTGCTAGTCTGCCATGTTCCCAGTCAGGCAGTTTTTTGTTTTCCTTTTTTAATGCACTCTGGACATATTCTGTTTACCTGCTCTAAAAGAAATAAAATTTCTTGAAAGGCAGTGTAGATTATGGGAAGACTATCAGGACAAGTAGCACTTTGTCATACACAGATTAAAGCATTTCTGCCATTTCCCAAAGTAGAGAGTCTGAGCAATATTCCAGTTTATCTGCATCTGCTAGTCTGCCTTTATTCTGGCTCTGTATATTCCTGTTCAGTACCCAAGTCTTGGATCATATTCCCAGGTAGGTAAGTGTAAATAGACAACGTGAAAATGTGTGTTGGACTTCTTGGATGGGTCTACAGGAAAGGAGACTTTGGGTCATGACCCATGACATTTGCTATGGTTGGTTGTAGCTGTATTTCAGGTAATGGTGTCATGATCACATGTAATTTTGCTATGGAATCTGATGTGGAAGCATAGTAGGTTTTGCTTAGATTTGTTTGGGGGTTTGTTTTTGTTTTTTTTAAAGCCCTCTCTTGGAAGACCATTATTTTATTCCAAGATAATTTTCATTGCCTGATGACTAATCAGCGTGTTGGAGAGTTTTGCTATCAAGAGTCATGGAAAGTTTGGCCCCTGCTAGGAATCTCACAGGTAGTTACTGAAGGAAATCAGGACAATGTTCCCAAGCATCCCTAGCCAGAGAAAGAGCAAAATGGGTGTGTGACTGCGGTGCTGAAGTTTACTTACAAGAGATACAACTTTTCCAGTGCTGCCCAAACTATTGAACAAAATGGAGAAGTGCTGAAAAATCCACTGCTTGCCATTACTAGACATTTCTGAATGTGATCCACAAGTAATGGAGCTGAAAGACATAATGGGATTTAGTTTACATTGTGGAGTGCTTTTAACGCTACTGCAGGTGCAAGAAAAGAAATTATAGAAGGTACATCTTTGTATCTGTGCTTCAACTACCCCTTTTCTCAGGGAATGTTGTTCAGGTGCTGCCAGTAATCTCTGTTTCACATTAACACAACAGAAGGTACTGAAATAAATTGGTGTCTGTTTCCTTTGCCACTCCTCAGCTCACTTGCGTGAGTCGATTTGTTCAGGACAAAAAAAACATGTCCTGTTAATCTGTCCATAAGGTCTGTTCAGCTCTGGGATCTCTTTGACCTCTCCATTCTCTTGAAAAAATGAGTTATTTGCCCTTGAACATTCCATAATTGAGGCACAGGTAGGAAGCAGTTTGAGAATAAAGACTAGATACATAAAGGGGCTCAAGTGGCAATATTTGGCATCATTATGCACAAATTACATCTTTGGGGCACACAAATCTCCTTAGCAAGTAAGGGTATAGTCCTGGAATGTTCTGGGGGTGTTCTGAGCTGTTACTGTGGAAGAAAAAACAATTTGATATGGGTAGGCCTGGAAGAAGATGCTAAATGAAGGCATTACACCATATATATACTATGTTAGCTGCTGTTTGCCTCTTGGCACTGGTACAGTCACTTGCAGCAGCTTGGGTCTGTGTTTGATCATGGTCATGTAAATGTGTGTATCATGATACAACAAAAGTATTATGACTGAGTATGAGATAGAAACTGGGCTGTGCAACATACTGAACATACTGTGCTGTGAGTTGAAACATGTTCTGCGTGCCTACATTTGTTAGAAGAGAGAGAGTGACAACAGGGTAACATGTTTGAAAACTGAGAGCTAACCATTTGAGGGGGAATTTCAGGATCAGGATGGTGTGATCATGGAGATGAGACCCATGCTCTGTTTGCCCTTTGGTCAGTTGCTAGCCATCACAGTGGGTCATCACAAGGGAATGGGTCTAAGTCCTGCCTGGTCACTTGGAAGGTAGCTATCCCTAATTGTCACTATTCTTTACCTGCCCACTTCAGGGGAGAAAAACTGCTAGCTGTTCAGTTCTGGAAGTGCCATTTGTAAGATCCTCATTTCGTTGTTGGTGGCATGATATGTTGATGTGGTGCTCCTTTGTGTCATTCTTTATCAGCAGAGAGAAAAAAAATTTATTTTAAGTCACAGTAGCTCATTGTTGATGGATTTTTCTTGTTATTTGCAGTCCTTCAGTTGCTCTGAGATCTCACAAGTCTTCAGCAGCAGCTGATTGCATTGCTGCTGAAGCAATGCCAACAGGCCAGCATGCAGCTAACTCAAGATTAAGCCTGTGAAGATTTGTGGAGTCACTGTCACCAGGGATTCTTTGGTGGATTTCTCTATGCCCTTCCATGGCTCATACAGACATTGATTAAAGTCAACCTGAATCACACCTGGTTGGTGTGATTAGGGCATCATCAGTGGTCTTGTGGATGTGGATAGTGGTTCTGACTGTTGGAAAGGAAGGTAGATGCTTGTATTATTCAAGTTGAATCTGTATCTCACCTTCTCCTTGGACTCACGTTGTCCCACACATGTGCAAGGGTAAATGAGAGCACTTCGTGCCATGGTAGCCAAGGCCTATGTTGAAGTGGATGCAGCTGCCAGCACCAGCTGTGCTTCATTCACTTGCCCCTGAGAACTGTAAAGGCCAAATCACAAAGGGTGCTTTGGCCAGCAGCTTCACTGTAATCCCCAGTAGCTGCTTGCAGTAATTTGGCACTGCATGTGTATGGGAAGGGAACAGTGAAATATTTTGGATTTTGTCTTTTCTCTTCCCTCCTCTCTCTTCTACCTTTGACTCAAACTCTCAGATCTCTACACTAGTTTTTTGTAGCCCAGACTTTTGTTGCTGGTGTTGCCCAGGTCTGTAGCCTAAGAGTACAGGCATTAACTAGAAACAGAAAAACAAAACCCAGAAGTATCCCAAACCTGTTATCAGAAGCCACACTCAGACCTGTGGGATCTGAGCTTTGGGAGCCACCAAGTTAAGTGACTTCAGTAGATCTGTTCCTAGCTGGTGTGAGGATACTGGGACTTGTTCATTTTGTTGTCGTTTCACTAACTGGTTTGGTTGGCTGCCAGAGACATTGGACAGTTTGTCTGATGTGGGAATTATGTTATTTGTAGTGTAAGCAGTGGAACATCTGACTAGGAAATGGGTGGTAGGCTCTGCCTGTGGACTGTTAGGTGTTTTGCTAGTCAGCGTGCTGGATTCAAGGAAGCCCTATCCTGCCATCAGTATCACCCACAAGCTTCTTTTGTGTGGTAGGAGTGAGGACAAGATATTTCTTAAGAGCTTCTCTTTTTGGCCATGGCTTTTCTAGTTAGATGCTTTTGTTTATTTCATTTTGTTAGGGTTTTTTTCAATTTTTTTTTTCTGAAACAGCCATTCTTCTCATTATATTAAGGCAATAACACTTGGGGTTTGGGCTTTTAAAAATTTTTTTTCTTTACAGTCACTGTGCTTTCTGGTGAGGTACATCTCTCAGCCTGTCTCTAAAACCAAGTGTGGAAAGTGTGCTCTGCCTCATTTTCTGAAAGCTAACAAAACTGTCTATTTTAGATCTGAATAGCTGAGAATGAATTATCATGAATGCAAGAGAAACTCCCTTTAAGTACGTTATGTTCTTAAAATATGCAAACTTTAAAATATGCATCAAATCCAAAATCTTAGATTTCACCAGGAAGTGAATAAGCAGGCAATGCAGATTGCAGATTATACATATTCATATACTTCTTCATCAAGGTATTTTGTACCACACATTTCTGCCAAGGCAGTCCTAGGAACCAGGCCGAGTCTTTGTATAAAATCTTTGCTTTGGAAAGTTTTAATGGTGTTTGCCCATGTAGGATTTGCTGTAATAACCTAATAGCGAAGTGACAAAAACATGAAAAATAGTAGGAAAACCTGAGTCTCAAAAGCTTTGAGGCTTTAGATTAAACATGGGTAGTATGAATGTGTATGGGAGAAAGCAGTTATGTTCACCATTGTCAAATGATATAAAATAGATGAGATAATTACAAACTCTACACAAAGGTGCACTCCTTCAGAGAAGAATACTGACATCTTCTCCAGCCCACTTCCATCAGTGAGATTGCAATGTTGTTCCTTTGTAACAAGTATATCTTGTCAAAAGACAAAAGACATAGGCCAGAATTTTGTAAAAACTAAACCAATCAAACAAACCAAACCCCCACCCCCCCCAAACAAAGGACCTAAAGCACTGTTATGTAATGGCTAAGGGAAGGAAATCAGGAGAACAAGTCATTCATGTAAAATCTTCAGTGCTCTAGTTTTCAGTTTGACAGAAATATTGTTTCAAGGACAGGTACAGATTTTCTATTTTATGAGATGGTGAACCTGAAGCAGTTATGCCAATTTGATCCTTTACAGGATTCCAGCTGATCTGGGCATTGCTGGTAGAGCTTTGGCAGAATGATCAGTTTTCCTTGTATTCTGATGGGGAACATGCATACATTAGTATATATGCTCCAGGCAGCAAAATTAGAAAGCAAAAAAGAACATGAAATGGATCTAAATGCCTATGCAGCAGTGTTGGAAAGCAAATAACCACAATATTCTTAAAATAGCTTGTGAAATTTCAAGTGAAAAGAAGCCATTTAGAGATGGTAAGAAGGTAAGCATTACTGACATTTTGTGTCAGATTGTTTGGTAGCAATTGTAAGTTATGCTCTGGCTAGAGCAGAATATCCCTTGGAGATGGTAATAAATTGGCAAAGCAGGATGTTACTGCAAGTGATGTTGGGTGTAGTGATCATGTTAAAAAAGCCCCTCCTAACAAACAAAAAAACCCCAACCCACTCTGCCAGGGCAGAAATAGGCAGTTCAGTAAAAACAGAATCTACAGGTGGTGACTCCCTGCTGAAGCAGGGCTGCAGGTCTTGGGTCTTGGCTGTGTGGGAAGGACTGGGGCTTTGTAGCCCAGGGCATGGCCTAGGAAGGCTGACCTCCCTCATACATTTATTCCATTTGTATTTCTAGGTTCAGTTTTGCTTTCAAAAGGTATTGTCTCTGACACTACTACTTTTCATCACATATCCTGAGTAATCCAGGGTTGAGGGCAGCAAGTGCTCCAAACCAAGATTTCCACATGTGTACACATCTTCTGCTTATACATAGACAAATTCTAACACAAATTAACTTTTTTTACCCTGTGGTATTACAGAAGATTAGAAATATTGCTCTAAATTATATATGTTTCCTCTTATCTAGATCACTGATTGCTTTTAATCAGATAATGACCAAGTGTACTGGTCATAAGCAATAATGAGGGTGAATTTCTAAGGGCAAACACGCTAAGTAACAGGATACATATTTAAGATAGAAAAACTCATCAACATCTTCCCTTTGTTGCTTTAACATGGGACATTAATCTGAAAGAATAGATGTAAAAAGAAAGGTGGTTAATATTCAAGAACTACCTCCTCCAAGCTGAGGAGTGATGCATCCTAACAGGTAAAAACGCTAGGAGGCCTCTNAAAAAAAAAAAAAAGCCTAAAATCTTGATCAAGCTGTTTGGGTGGGAGAAGATCAGCATTTAATTCTCAGTAATTGAGCTCTGACAGCCCATTTCACTGTGTTAGGTCATTGGTCTAACATATCCAGCCATTTAATTTTTTTATTTTCAGTGTTTGTAATTACATACAGCATCAATTATTCATAAGAGCTGAAATCTCTTTAACTGATGTAAGTAGGAGAGACTTATTTACATCACTTTCAAGGTTCTGTGTTCTGACAGGTTAAACAACTTGCAGAGTANCTGGACAAACTCAAACACAAAAAAAAAGCCTACAGCAGGTGGAAGCAAGGCCAGGTAACCTGAGAAGAATACAGAGGGATTGTCTGAGCAGCTAGGAGTCAGGTTAGGAAAGCTAAAGCCCTGAAAGAAGTAAGTGTGATCAGGGATGTCAAGGGCAGCAAGGAAAGCTTCTATAATATGCTTGTGATAAAAGTATGACCAGGGAAAATGTGGGCCTTCTCCAGAAGGAAATGGGAGACCTGATTATCTGCATATGAAGAAGGACAAGGTACATAACCATTTTTTTTGCTTCAGTCTTTGCTGGCAAGTGCTCCAGCCACAGCACCCAAGTTGCAGAAGGCTTCAAGTCCCAGAAGGGACTGGGAGAATGAAGAACCCCTTGCTGTATGAAGTCACGTTCAATATATTCTGAGGAACCTGAATGTGCACAGGTTAATGGGACCTGATGAGATGCATCCATGGACTCCAAGGGAACTGTCCAAGGAAGTGGCTAGGCCACTATTCATCATATTTGAGAAGTCATGGCAGTCAATGAAGTTTCCACTAATTGGAAAAGGGAAAACATAAGCCCCTTTTCTAAAAAGGGGAAAAAAAGGAAGACCTGGGGAACTACAGGCTAGTCAGTTGTACCTCAGTGTCTGGCAAGATCATGGAGCCGATCCTCCTGGAAACTATGCAAAGGTACATGGAAAGTAAGGAGATGATTGATGACAGCCACATGGCTTCACTAAGGGCAGATCATTCATGACAAACTTGGTGGCCTTCTACAACTGGGTTATGGCAGTGGTGGATATGGAAAGAGCAACTGATGTCATCCACCTTGATTTGACACTGTCCTGCATCACATCCTTGTCTCTCGACTGGAGAGGCATGGATTTGACTACTCAATGGATAATGAATGGATAGATGATAATGGCTGGGTGCACTCAAAGGGTTGTGATCAACAGCTCCATGTCCAAGAGGAGAGCACTGAGGGCTGGGGTTCCTCAGGGGTCAGTGCTGTTTAACACCTCTGTCAGTGACAGGGATGGAGCCCACCCTCGGCACGTCTGCCAACAACACCGAGCTGTGAGGTGCTGTCACACTGGAGGGAAGGGATCCAGAGGGACCTTGAGAGGCTTGAGGGGTGGGTCTGTGAGAACCTCATGGTTCAACACAGCTGAGTGCAAGGTGCTGCACCTGCTTCTGGGCAATCTGAAGCACAAGTACAGGCTGGAAGTGGTTTGAAAACAACCCTGAGAAGGAAGACTTGGGAGTGTTGGTGGATGAGAAACTCAACATGACCCCACAGTATGTGCTGGCAGCCCAAAAAGCCAACTGCATTTTAGGACTACAGCCTCATGTAGATTTAGTTTATTTTGCATATTAAAAAAATAGAGATAGCGAGATATTCTGGTTTCTGTGTATTTTAATCCTTTTATAGATGTATTGATGTCTGCAAAGACAGCAATAATTGTGTATGTATTTGTTTTGGTACAGATGGTTAAAAATATGTATATGTCATTTTTAATTTAAAAATAAATAAATTTTAGGGCATCCCATGAGATGAAGCCATTTTTTCTTGCCAACATCTACTTTTCTTGCAACAGCCAAATTATTCTCTCTCTTTTTCTCCCAGTAGCACATAAATGCTACCACTATAGTGTTGTTTCTCTCTCATCTTTGGCTTCTCAGTCAGTCTGCAGGATTCACTGAAAGCGTGCATTGCCTTCATGCCTCACTGCCTGCATTCTGCTCTGTACACGAATGCATGTGTCCGTGTGCACTCTGTCTCCCCTACGGAGAGTCTCAACTCCTTAGGGAGCCCTTTCTTCCTGCAAGTGTGTACTTGCAGTGCCTTCCAGCAGCACACCTTTCTTTGGATGGAGCCAGATCCCTCTGTGTGCAGATCGTACTCTTTTAGGAGCTGTGGGTATTCTTCACTGAGTTTAGTCAGAGTTTTGGAGGGGGCTTCAGACATTCTTGAGATGTTAAGATTTGTTTATTGGGAAATTTGGTGGCAGTGTTGCTGTCTAACCTGTCAGGTTCTTTGGCTGACCGGTACATACAGGAAACACCTGTGGCTATGATTTACCTTTCTCTTTGTATAAAGGCCAAGCCTTTGTGTGCTGCTGTTCTTCAATTTTGTTTTTAATAAAAAAAACCCCAGAACTTCTGAGACTGACTTATTTGGTGAGGGAAATAATAAAACATAACTCATGTATTTCATCATTGAAATATTACCATTGCAGTTAAGTTTCTAGATTGAAAGACAAATATTTTGAAAGCTATGCTCTTAACTACTGTATTGCCAGGACTGTTTGTCTTCCAGATAATAGCTGTGTATTTGCTGTGCTCATCCCTTCTTCTCATGTCTCACAGTTGTCATAGCCTTTCACAGAGAAAAGACAAGAACCATTCTCCATAGACCTGGCAACTTCTTTGTCAGAGTCATTTCTTGAAACTGTCAGTGAATTTGTCATGCATTCCTTGAGATTTTGTGAGGTTCTATCAGTGTGAAGGTACATTAACATAAATATATTGTCTTGTGTTGGTCTCAGCCTCTGAAGCAATCTTCTACCTGGATTAATCCTGAACTAAAATGAAAGTTTCCTGTGATAGAAGGGAATTTAGAAGGGCTCCAAATTACTGTTATTATCCATGGTGTTCCAGCCTATCATTGTCCTGGGTAATGGGGAGTTAACTGTGTTTCCTCCATTTGGGACATAAAAACATGAATCTGACTAAAACATGTATTTTAGAGAGGCATTCATTTAGATTTGATTTTGCTTTTGTTCTGATTAGGTCATTCTAATTAATAATCTGTTTATGAAAGAAGACAAGTGAATATTAACTACTGTAATATAGGAATGTGATTGCAATAAGCATAATTCAAAATTTTCTGAAAGTTTAGACCTTTGAGAAATAGGTAAGCTTGGAACTGAAAAGGTGGAACATATACTGCCCATGATCCTCATCAGTTAAAATTTAGCCTGGGATTTTGATGTATATGATGAAAGGACCATAGGTAAATCAAGAATAACTCTACTGAAAACAGTAGAGTTAAATGGAATAAAATCAGACAGTGTGTTGAGAGCAGGTTCTCAGCCTACTGTTCGAATTTGGGCTAGGTTTGACCCACTGACCTCAGTGGTGTCCTTGAGAGCTGTAACACAGTTTTGCCCTCAATAGAATAGAAAAAAAAAAGTATGATTTGGATATGACATTTGTTTCCTAAGCTCACCTGGGGCATTTGCACTTTCCACACAAGGAAGACACGCTATGGTGTGGATATTTCTCTTTGTCTATCCATTAAGCTACACTAGCAATATTCCTGCTTTCTAAATAAGGATGGAATTTGGGGTGCTATGGGCTGCCAAACTGAAGATTTTAAACATGTAATAGCTTAGTTTAATTTTTGAGGGGTTTTTTATTTGTTTTTCTTTTTTTTTAAGGGGGTTTAGTCCTTTGCCATATGAAGAAATTGCAGTGGCTAATTGAAAGTGAGGTTTGTGGAAAGTGTTCTGATTTTTACTGACACTCAAGATTAATCACTAATCCCCTGCCAGCCCTTGTCACTTTGAGCAGGCATTTTGGCTTTGTGTGTTTTTCTCTAAAAGAGCATTACCTTGAGTTGCTGTAAGTGTGGCAGGAGAGTGAGCAGTCTCCTGTTGGCCTCTGTCCCCCAGAGCAGCTGCAGGGAGTGGGGTGCTCGCCCTGGCTTGGGCACATGCAGGGTTCCCTGCACTCTGCAGCACGCCTGGGGATGTGTCTCTGCTGTGGTTTGCAGACCTGCAGGAAGCACCAGTTTATGGGTCTGGTTGTCAGAGAGTGCTCAGACATGTCCGTAACAGCCCCTGATAGGCAGAGCCTCTTCTTGAATCCCAGACTTACAGTCCCTGACTTCTTAGGAAGGCTGCATATCTAATGTCTGTGATGTCTTTAGCTTCTTATTCCAGGTGACATTAATGACACAAGAATCTCTGGCACTTTCTGAAGCAAAAACATTTAAATTGTGAGTTTGCAAAAAGAGACAGCTCAGGCTATCAGAACAGGTTAACCATCTAGAGGATGTCCAGGTAGGGATCCTTTCATAGCATTATCTTCTTAGGCTTGCTACTCTACAAACCACCCCACAGACTCCCATTTCCTCCTCCACTTAAAAAGTTATGCTGCTCTTGATCATTTACCAAGTATTTATATTTACTTGCTTGATCTGTATTGCCAAAATATTTTAGAAGCTGTACTTCCATACAGTTCTCTGAGCAAGGATTTTCAAACATGAATTTCAGTTGCTAACAAGTGACAGATTGTGGAATTCTCTCCTATGTAGTGCTAAGAATCAAACTACTGTAATATGTCACATAAGTTTGTGCACTTTCAAATGGTAATTTAATCAAAACTTCATCAGTATACAGACCTCTGTCATTTCTCTCACACAGATCCACCCCACCCCCTGATAATTTCCCCCTGTGAAGTTTGTAATAGATTTTGTTTGAAACAAAGTAGAACAAGAAGAGTCACATTCAATATTGGAGTGAAATCGTGCTTGTAAACAAGATTCTCTGTGCACAGCTGTACTTTATTTGTTGTGATGCAGCTCTCTTTCTGATGCTGCGAAAATATTAAGTGTCACTGGACATGTTCTGAATTTATCTGTATGTCTGTTTATGCCTTTTATTGGGGAAAATCCTGCCTTTTGCAATGGTGAGGCTTTGCAATCCATGAGTTTTATTCCTTCTATATTTTGCACAGATTAGTGGCACTCGAGTTACTGTGTTGTTTTTCTAGCAAGTTGTTTGAATTGAATCATTTTGAACAACCAGCCCTCAGCATGATGTCACTATAACCTTTAAGATTAAGTATATTTTTGCTGTAGAATTAACTTCAATAGCCATGTAGGTATTGCCTCATGCCCGTTCCCTTCCCACGTTTACTCCTGCTGGAAAACCGGAGCTGTGAACTGGCGTGCGTCAGCAGTGTTGCATCTGGTGTGTTATTTGGGATGGGGTAACCCTCCCACAAGGCTGCCTGGGTTTCACATTGTAGGGAGCAGTCCTTGGGCAGGCTGCAGGGCACAAAGCCAGCTGCTGTCTGCTGTGCCTGCAGGCAGGCACTGAGAGCCCTGAGAACCTGTGTGTGGACATGGCTGAGAGGAGAGAGGGGAGCAGAGTGTTGGGAAGCAGCTGAAGCAGCAGCGGGGTGGAAATCACAATGCCTAAGCACCACTTCTACGTATGTGTGTAGCTTGGGGCTTGAACCTGTGGATTTAAGTACAATATTCCTGTGTCCTGTAAGTGGGATTTCAAAGCTGCCCTCATAATTCAGCCTGGATGCCAAGACTGTCTCTTGGCATCCCTGTCTCTCTGGGTACCACTTCCACTTGAACTGTGTGAATCAGGACAGTCATCTCAGTCCAAACCTAAGAGTCAGCCTAACTCAGATCTCAGTAAGGATGATGGCTAAAAATAGATATCCAGGGAAGGTGGTAATCACAGGCAGAATAAGTAGTAGTGTTTCTTCTCTGGGAATCTCTCTGCTGTTCCTGATGCTGTGTGGCTCCAGGAAGAGTGTTTAATATCCCTCATTGAATATTTCTGCCATTGATTTGTCCATTTGCTTCTGAGCCAAGACTTTCCACTCCTGACATGCTTGAAAGATAACTTATTATTTGTTTTAAGCTTCAAGAAAAATGCATCTTAGACTTTCTTTTGCCCAGCTTACTATGCTTACCCTTCCAGACATGACCTGGTTGACCACTCATCTACTTTGCACTGAAAACACCTAAATTCCTGTAGGGCTGATTATTATCTGAGACTTTCTTGTATGCCAATGCTTCCACCTTTCTGGACAACAGAAGTATATTTTGATTTGCTACCAGAAAAATAGAGAGTAGTTCAACTTGCTCCATAACAAAGAACTGTGGGTTTTGTTTTTAAATCTCCCAGTAACACATTTGGATGACCTCCATGAAATCCCAGTCTGGGCAGGAAGGCTTTGTCTGGTTGCTGCTGAAACACTGATTGATTATTCACATAAGCTCAAAAATAATTGCTGATCAAGGTTCTGAGATTCTTGCTATTTTTTTTCTAACAGTAAATAATTTGTAAAATCTGTTGCACAATAAACCAAGCTTCTTATAGCCAAATACAAGAGTGAATTTTGAAATGTGTAGCTGAAAAAGAACTTTTTTCCTTGACAATCCTAGTAACTTGTTTCAAATTATGTCAGTTTTGTGCTCCATGTTCCTTTTTTTTTTTTTTAGATGTGCTGAGGTAGCTGTCTAGAGGAGTTAAATCTTCATATCTACAGATTATGTACAGAACTGACAGCCAAAGCCCTCCCTGAGTTTGGGGAAAGCTTCTGAATGGGAGCAAAACATTACTTTTTGCTTTCTTGTTAGAAATATGTCAGATTCCTTTTTTTTTTTATATGAGCACATCTGCTGAGACCTGCTGCAAATTTACTTGCTTGAGGGTACAACTCAGCCATCTGATGGTGACAGTCATGACTGATGTCCTGAAATGAATTTGGCCCAGAACAGTAGTGACAAAATAAACAGTTTTGAGTAATCAAACAGCTCCTGTATTACAAAACAGCAGTTGCATAAAATATGCTGTTTTGATAAAAATGTGTCTACATTTTTTGTCTTTTTATTTAAAGAAAAATTGTTCGGGGGAATTAGAATTCATGTTTCAAAATAACTTTGCTGGTTATGTTACTCTTATGCTCATCTATATATACGTTTGGGTTTGTAATAGCTTATTAACCAGAGGTTTCCTTCCTTGTGGCTAGCACTCCAAACCTCTGGCGTTGGGTTTCCCAGTGTATTTTTTTGCCACTTGCACCTGTCACTCCTGTATGTGCTTGTACAAACCATCTGTGACTGTGGTTCAGAAATTGTAGTTTTGCTCTGGTTTTTTGTCCCCAAAGGAATAAGAAGTCAGTTTGCATCTCAGGCTGTCGTTACTGTTTCTTCTGTTTTCTCAGTAATTTTTTTTCTCTTGGCTTAGGTGTTAAAGATATGATGCATAACTCCCATGTAAAATTTAGTGGGATAAAATAAAAAGGTTAATATTTTTCATTTTTCAGTTCTGTGTAAACATGAAGAGCCGTTTTTAAGGCTGAATATTAATAAGCACTGTAAGGGCATTCATTTTTAATGTGGCTGCTGCCCACATTTGAAATTAGGTCATTCAGATTTTCTTCTTGCTCTTTATTCCAGCAGTTAATACATCACATGAAAGTAGAGTTCAAGACCAGTGGGTTTTACTAATTAGAAGTCTGAAGGTTGTATTTGGAAGGCAAAACATAAAGCTATTTATCTATTTTATCTCTAGTAACTCTTGAAGAAGCTGGTAAACCTAGAAATGAAATAGAGGCAAAGCCATGTGTTTTAAGTCATGTTTTGCAGTCTCTCCCAGTTGGAAACAAGACAGGAGTCTGATTACAAATGTTTGCAGCATGCGGTTGGAGATGTGCCAGGATGGCACTATAAAACATTTGCACTGGGGTTTTGGTGGGGGTTGGCATTGTTATTGACTTACCTAAGGAGTTTTAAAGGTTAGTCAAAGCAAAAGTTGATCTTTTAATGGAATTACAAATTAATCTTTTTCTCTGTAGGAGTATCTTTAGTTCCAGATTTCCAATAGGTATATTTTGTAAAAATGAAGTAATTTTTTTACATACCCTGCTTGCATTATTGTTTGCAAGATGCCAATTTCTGTGTTGTCAATAAGTAATGGAGATCTAAATGTTTCACATGCACTCATGAACAGCAGTAAGTAACAGTAACTCTTAGCTGAAAATGGTCTGGAAAGCTTTTTAGTTAGTATGTACCATCTCCTGCAAAGCTACTTAAAAGTTAAAGTGAATATGAGTGGGTTGCTATAAAGATACAAAAATAATGCTTATCTGGTGTTTGTAGTTGTCACGCTTCAAATGAAGTTATGTTTAAAGCAAGTTAGACTACTACAAAAATAATCAAAATGTGTTTTTCTTTCAGCTCCAGCGGTAAACCGATTCACCAGACGTGCATCAGGTAAGCTGAATGAAGTTCCATTTGTCTACATAACAGTTGAAACATTATGCTGACAGTGATTGTCCTGTAAAATGCAATATGACATTTGTCAGAGTTCTTTAAAGGTGTTGGACTTGGGCTAACCTCTAATTTGTTTCCTGCTTTACTGAAAAATGTGGCCAAGGTTTCAGGTCACGGAACTTGCACGATTGCACGAACCCTTCTTGTTGCTGTGGAATTTATTAAAAACCTAAGCTTTTTTTAACCACACCACCCTCCCCCCAAAAAAGAAAATAATTTCAGTTCTAGCAGATCTGAAGACTGAAAGCAAGAACTGAATGTAATCTGAATGTAAGCAGGGTTACCTTGCTTACTTCATAGACAGCCTGAAACTGCAATTCCATGATCAGCTATGCATGAGGAAATGTTCAGCTGTGTTGGAAATCTCACTGTTTTCCAAACCCAGGCTGGTTTGTGTGCATGGTGTGTTGTTGTGCTGAGCAGAGCTGGCAGATTGGGTCTGGAAGCACCATTCCCATGGTGGTGGTGTGTGGTTGTGTTGGGTGTGCACCTGCCTTGCCTCGTGCTGGTTTGTGTATTCTTGAAGTTAACTTAGTTCTTGCTGGCTCAGAGGACTCTTTACCGTATTTCCATTACATGTAACAGATCCCTCCACATTATTTATCATTAGAAGTTAATATTCTTGGCCTTTCCTTATTGTTCTGCTGTGTCATGTCCTTTAGACTTAATTTTTGAGGGCTTTTGTTTTTTTTTCTGAATTGTGAGGCCCAGAATCTGGATCTTATTTGTTTGAAGTACTATGAATCTGAAAATGTGGCATAAAAGTCACCATGAAATGTAATGAGACTCATGGCTGACTCATAAGAGTCAGGAGAGCAGGAGATGTGAGCTATTCCTAGTCATTTCAGTATGCCATATTCAGTATAAAATGCTCTTTGTTTTCAACATCAGGTCGTTTTTAATAAATGTATTTCATAATGCAGTAATTCTATCCAGACTTCTAGTTTTGCTATTTACAACCTCAATCAGGTAGTCCCTTGTCAATGTAAAAATACTAGTGAATATCCTCAGGATTACTGAGGAACTGTTGAGAAAAAAGGAAGTTTGCAGGATTGGTGCATAGCATATAAAAGAATCACACAATGGTTTGGGTTGGAAGGAACCTTAAAGATCACCCAATTCCAACCCCCTGCCATGGGCAGGGACACCCTCCACTATCCCAGGTTCCTCAGAGCCCTGTCCAGCCTGGCCTTGGACACTTCCAGGGATGGGGCATCCACAGCTGGTCTGAGCAACCTGTGCCAGTGCCTGACCACCTTCACATATGTAGCACAAAGCAAGAAAATGTAATTAATTCCAAATATTCTGATGCTTTAAGTTATGATAATACTTCATGAGGTACTGTAGCTTGAAATGAAAGGGATGATTTGTTAACTAGTGCTCAGCAACAGTGAGCAGGGCTCTATGCAAATCACATTTCATGTTTTAAGGAGAGTTCTACTGTGACTGATTGATAGCTGACACTAATGAATGCAGTTCTTCTAACAGATGTGTGATAAGCTTTTGCATTCAGAGAGTTTGATTGTTTGAAAAGCTAGTACTTGCACTCAAAAAGCCCCCAATCAGTTGTTCTTAATGTTTATTTAATATTAAATTAACATTTATTTTTAAAAGGAAACTAAAAGCATGTTAGAAGTCTGAAATTTTTGTGCAATTATTGGGGAAGTAATTTCTGTGGGGAATTAATATTTCATGTATTTTGGTCTTGTTGTGGAGAGATAGAATAGTTATTTTATTCAGAATAATCAGTCAGGTGGTGTAGTAAATCAGATGTAAATCATGTGAATATATTTCAAGCTAGAACAAGGAAATGCTGCAGTCCACTATGTGTACTATTTTATTAAGTTAGTGGTAGCTTTAATAGTTAAAATAACTATTTTTCAAACAAGAAAACCTGTGAAAGGTGATAGTTCTTACTTTTTTCTTAAATGATAAATGACTGTCAGAGAAGTACAGTACATTTAAGAAACTTGATTGTTAAAATATAAAATTAACAACATAAATCAGACTATGCTGATAATATAAACATTTCACAGGGATGTTTGCAGTCCTAACCATATTTTTAAATACCTTTTTTAAAATTGAACAGTTGTCTGTGTAGATTAAGGCAATCAAGATACCTTGCAAGGGAAAAAGCTAGATAGTAGCTGTTGGGTTTGGTTTTTTTTTATGTTTGGTAGCTTAACAGCCTTCTGTAGTCAAAGCTAATTCTCATGTTTAGGAAATGCCATATGTATTATGTAGGCAGACCAAATGAAATGTAGGGGTTTTTTTCCTCAAATATGAGCTTCTTCTAATTTTAGGCTGTTTGGCTAAGAGTTATTTTAAAATTTGAAATGTGCAATATTGTAGATTCTTGACTGCTTTTGAAGATTTTCTTCTGGGGAATATTTCTCCAAGCTAGTGGTGAATATTTGGAGAGTTAGCTGTAGAATGTGATTTCATGTTGCATCTGATTAATGATATTGCAGACTGATTCTGGGAGTGTGTGACTTCAGAGTGCATTTTTGTCATGCCTCTGCCCATAGGTTCTCTCTACTTCTCTTGCACAGACCTAGGAGCTGTGCTGCCTGAGGGTGGATTGATTTAAATAAAACAGAAATTCATGGGGTTCTGGTGTGTTGATTTGCATTGGGTTTCCAACATTTCCTCACAGAGAACAGTAATTCTCTACAATGGGTATTTTGATGTTTCTGTTACTCTTTGGGTAATGCCTAGTATTTTGCTTGGTTGCGTAAGATATAGTTATTTTTCCTAACTGAGCTAGAAATTAGGCACCCAGAGCTTAATTGCTGAAGCACCTACTGAAAATAATGCAGCACAGCATTTATTATTTAACAGCTGTTCCTGTTAACATGCTGAGAATGTATTAATGAACTGTCATTGGTATGTAGAGGAAAAAAGCAGAAGTAAGCTAGGATAAATTAGCTGTTCTGGAATTCCAGTTCTTAAAATTTATTGAGCTGCCTAATTAGATGTCTCTGATGTGTGTTTGTTCATATGTATGTGTGTGTATGCAATGTGGGCTCTATACATGAAATACACTTATAGTGCTTGTGACAGCTACTCACGGGCTAGCTGATAATGCACTCCATTGTTCTAGGCTATGCACAAAGAATAATAGATATCACACTCCTAAAAAGAGGAGTTTAGTAAGAAGAGGAGATTAAAAATACTTTATAGAGCTGGAATGAACAATGAGACAGCTGCAAGTAGTTAATCCTTTATTTTTCTTTTCAAATGTGGTAGCACTATGATGAAGAGAAAGGAAAACAACTGTTGAGGCGATCAAGAGACTTGGGTGTGGAAAAAAAGGGGAGCATGAAAGGCAGCCCCTTGTCCTTCACATAGGATGTGGGAGGTTCTGTGCAGCCTCACACCAGGGAAAATCTGGGAGCAAGTTTGCCAGAACAATTTTTTCTTCTTTTTTGTGTAAGGTGTCATTAGGAAGAAAGTGACAAAATAAGAGTTTTGGTCTGCAGCATCTTGAACCCTTGTGTGGACTGGATTAGTCATGCCCGGGGTAGCATTTATATATATATCACTGCTACTTTTCAAGTTAATAATTCCTACAGGAAGCATGACAATGTGCTTAAGAAACATGGTGAATTTTACTGCATTTAGACTACAGGAGTCCTGTTAGTGAAAGAATGGCTAATTGCTTTCTGAAATTATGGAAGACCATAGGTGATATCAAATTGAATGGTTAAATATAAACTAGTATTTAGGAAGAGCAAATCAACATTGCTAGCCAAGAATAGAAAATGTCCCTAGGAACAATATTTCACTTGTGATTTTCAATCAACTTAACTATATTGAGTTTTTCTTAAAAAGATTGGCACCCACTTTCCTGTGGCATATTAAAAATTGTCAGAGAAAGGCAGCATACTGAAATGAAGTGCTATTCCCTTTTATAGAGTAAGGCAGAAGCTAGGATTGCACCAAAAATAATGGTGTGGAATTAAGTAACTGTAAAGTCCCCTTTGAAATGCTCAGGTAGGATGCAGTGTTGTAGAAGCATAACAAGTGACAGAAGAAAGAAAAATGAAGAACTTTATTGATGAACCAGTAATTCCAGTTCTTCAAGAAGAATTACTGGTTCTGCTTCTTCTGAGTGATGAATATTCCCCAAACTGAATTCAAGTGATGATGGACTCACCTTTGCTCGTTACACATGTGTAATTAATCCAAAATTTGAAATGTCCAGTATGTCACATTTCTGAGGTGCAGATCTGAAGAAGAGCCTGTGTGCTTAGAAGCTCTTCTACCTCCTTCCAGGTTCAGTTCTTTTGGTTGTTCTAATGACAGATTCTGCCCATGAAACTTTTTGTTCTCTCAGTTGCATTGCATGTATACAAAAACTCTTCCATACTACAGTGTATAGTTGGACAGTAGTATTCTTGTTCAAAAGAAAACAAAATTTAGGCTATCTGCATTACTTCAGGAAGTTTTTAAGTGGTTCATATTCAACTTTCATTTATTCTTCTTTTAAAACTCCAAAACCTGAAGCATAGATTCTATCAAGTTGTATCAAAGTGTTTTCTTGGATATATGATGAGCAGAGGTTGAAGATGAATTTTTCAGAGCCCATCGAGGGAGCTGAGTTACAGAAATAGGCAAAACTGTTGCAAATCAATGTGATGCAAGGTTTTAGATACAGCTGTGTTTAAGCTGTTTTTGTCATAACACTGAAGGCTTAATAAAAGAAAAAGAGATTTCGTAGATGCATACTATGAGGCAAAGTTTGAGGTGGTGGAGGAAGGGAGGAAAAAAGGCAAGGAAAGGGAAAGAGGGAGATGGTAGGAATAAGTGATAGGTTGCTGTAGAGAGGGCTCTCAATATTTGTCCCAATGAGGTGGCAGGGAATGAAGGAAGTAAACAAACAGCAATTGGCCTAATTTTTACAAACACAAATATTTAGGCTATGCCTTGAGGAAAGCTCTTGGACTAAATACTTAGTAAAGCAATAGACTAAACTGCACAGGAATGTTGTGTTATCTCAGAAGTTTTAAAGAAAGGTAACACTTTTTCTTGAAGGCATAGAGGTGTAATTCATACTCCAGCAGTGCATAGATGATTTAGATGGATGGTTTAGATGATTCATTGAAGTTTCATCTATATTTCCGTGTTTGTTTAGATGTCTTTGCAATCACATATTTCTTGACTGCATTTATAAACTGACTAAAATATCAAAGTAATCATTTTTAAATTGCACAAATTGGTAAAGCTAGATAGCAACTGTTTCTTTAGAAAATAGAGGAGTTGTGTTTTGAGTTCACAAATTACTGTGTATCCCTCTTTAGAGGAAATTGTAGTTTTTCCTGCTGTCTTAGTATAACCTCTGAAAAGCATTTTGCATGTGGTTTTGTATCAATAAAATTAATCATTGTAGTTTTTTCAGCTATTTGGGCTGGTCTTGTTTCAGACATATCAAACATAAACCAGAGATTGGTATTGAAATACGAATCAAGTTTGTCTTTAGGGACTGCTGCCCAGCCTGTTTGAGGAAGAGCTCAGACATCCTAGCAAAGTATCAGATTGTTAGACTGATTGACCAATACCTTTAAATTCATTGTTGTATGTAACTGGTACATACGATGGGTATGGGAAAGTGTGTTTATACATCAAGCCCTACCTGCAGCCAGCAGTGTGGCCTTACCTGTACCGCTGTTTGGGAATGGTCCTGTTTGGGACTGTGCCAGGGACTGTGCTGGAGCCTGGTCCGGGTGCGTGAGTGTGGTGGAGGGACAGGTGTGGTGGGTCCGTTCCGAGCCAGAGGGAGCGCTTGGATAATGTCGGTTCTGAGCCGGAGGCAGTGGTTGGATAATGTCGGTTCTGAGCCGGAGGCAGTGGTTGGATAATGTCGGTTCTGAGCCGGAGGCAGTGGTTGGATAATGTCGGTTCTGAGCCGGAGGCAATGGTTGGATAATGTCCGTTCTGAGCCGGAGGCAGTGGTTGGATAATGCTGGTTCTGAGCCGGAGGCAGTGGTTGGATAATGCTGGTTCTGAGCTGGAGGGAGCAGTTGGATAATGCTGGTTTGGAGCCAGAGGCAATGGTCAGGGCGACTGCCGTCAAGTTGAGCTCCGTGCTGAGCACTTCTTGCATGTGATTCACTCCCTCTTCTTTGCGCACTTCTGTTACCAATATTGTTGCTGTTACTGTTCTTTCCTTATCTTTTTTCTGTTTCCAGTAAATTGCTCTAATCTCAACCCATGATCTTCACCTTTTGTGTCTCCAGTTCTCCTCTCCCGCCTGCTGCAGGGGGAATAGAAATGAGTGAGTGGCACATTGGTTTGGAGAGTCTCAGTGGGAGCACTAAATTCTAAAACCTCAACAGTCATACTGTGTTTTCTGTTTTAACCTGCTTCGAAGTTTGCATTCATTACTGATAATCTCAGAGATCCAAATAACACATGATCAGAGAAGTTAATAATCTTCCAATGCTTTTATCAGGATGCTCATAACTCACGATTTTGAAACAAATAAAATAATGTTTGTTTTTTTTTGAATGAGAATGTATCCATGTTGCTGAAAGAAAGAGGAAGGATTTTAAAATAAATTTAGAGCAGGTGTGTATTAAATAGTCATTATTTAATAGTTCTGATCTTTCTTCTCTAAAATATTTCAGTATCTGTGTCTGTGATAAGCTCCTCTTTGCTTGCTGTGCTATATTGTTGTTCCACACTTGTGTTAGGTTAGGGAGGTATGCTCCCTCCACTGTAACTGATAGAGCATGAATCTGTAGGCTGTTGTATCTGCTTACCAGTTTTCCAAAACAATTCCCTTCCATCTGTGACTTCATGTAGTTTGACCTTCATGCTATAGAAGATTTATTTTGAAGGATAAAAGATGAGTAAGACAAGGCATGTTTTACAGAGCAAGTTGTTCAAAATGGAGTAACAGTATTTGTTGTATTAATGTGAATGCATCCTTAAGGAGTTAAGGTGAATAATTCCTTTTCTTGTTCTAATAACAATTCTGTGTGAAAGTGAAAAAGATTGATTTCTGGTGTCTTCACAATTATTGTGAAGAATTATAATGAGCATGCCAGAATGAAAAATTGCTACAATTTTTCTTTGCTACGATGCCACAATCCACTCATGAGGAAAATTGTATGTATTTATTACACAGATTAGGAAACAAAACTCCATGAGAAAATAAAGAAAAATGAACCTGTCCGAGGAAATATTAAATGGAAATGTTAAAGCCTTGTTTAGTTTTCTTGTTAAACCTGAGATTGCATGGAAACACTAACTCTTTCCCCTCTAGAGACACGAGAAAATAATGAAAATGTGGAGATTCACTTTCAAATAACCAGTCACAGAAGAGGAGCCCCCATCAGCCTAAACTCAAAGCTTCAGTCAGTCTTTGAAACCGTCTTTCACTCTGAACATCAGCTACACACTGCAAAAAAATTGGGAGTTTATATCCTTAACATTGTTTCGCGTGCAGTCTAGTAAGTGATGAGTGCATCTTTTAAGGCGCAAATTCAACGCCTACTTGTTAGCCTTTTTCTCTCCTTCTATCACAGTCTAAGTTTTGGAAATACAGCTTCTGATTGGAGCAGTACTGTAGCAAAACTGTGCTCTCTGAGCTGGGGGCTTGGAACACTGAAAGGGGGAAGTCCTAAATAATAATTACTTTCTAGTCTCTCATATTCTTCCATGAGCAACAGGAAGAGACATTTTTTTCCTGCTAGCATTGATGTGGGGACTACTTTCACCCCTATTCTCATTGGTCCAGAGCTGAGTACACTTACTCTTGTTCACTTTTTTTTGTCTATCCCATCATAGTAATATATTACGTATAGCAATATATCATCATAGTAATATACTAATATCAAGGATAGTTGTGCAGGACACAGTTTAATTTTTTCAGGCATTTTCCTTACTGAGAAGATAAGCACTAATCTTATTCTTTATTTTAAAAAAACTGCCCCATTTTTGCTATCCATTTGGGAGTAAGTTCTGGGGGAATGCCAGCCATCACGACTTCGGGGTTTAGGCTCAAATAGATGAAATCAAAGAATCGGCCAACAGCCAACAAAAATGTGTCTGTATGTATTTATAAAGAACATAGCAGAAATGTCTCCCTATATAAGGCTTACCTACTGTTCTGTAGGATTTTTAGTCATATCACAGAATCAATCACATTTTCTCATGGTTAGTGTGAAGGAATGCTTCAAATGCGAAATAGCTAAGAAAGAAAAAGAGAAATACTTACGCCTACTGTGTGGCATAATTACACTGAAAAAGATGAGATCCTAATCTAAAAGATCTTCTTGAGGTGTGCTCCTGGGATCAGTTTGTTCGTGAGTAATTACAGCAGAGAATCTAAATTGTCATTGTGGTTCAGTAGAGCCCAACGACATGAATATGTTACTGCATGTTGGTGAAGACTGTACATTTTGTTAATTGAATTTCTTAGCTGTGCAAGTCAAACCATGTAGGAAGAACAAGTATGGAGTGCCCCATAGTTCATCCTCATATGTATGGGGCTTATTAGACCAACACTGTTGGCCTCTTTAATATGCCATGCAGGAAATTGGTCTGTTGCAAGAATGAGGAAGGGGAAGTGGTACAGTTCTTATGGGTCAGTTCAAGAAACACAGTCCATGTGCAAAAAATACTAAAATACTGTCAGAGAACTGTGGTCACACAGCTGTCACAGTAGCAAAGCAGAGGCAGGAGCAACACAGTGTGACAATAGCTGATCCACTGGGTTAGCAAGGGCCTGGAAGAGAGGAGTAGGAAGCCTATGCTTGATGCAGTCAAAAAGAACAATTAAGTGGGATTTCAAATCCTTTGTGGTACGCCTACCACCAAGTGCCCAGCAGCAGTGCTTGTTGGGTGTGAGACACCCTCGCTGCCTGCACTGTGCACATTCCCATCTCTGCAGAAAACCTGCCCTGAAAGGGAAGGAAGATTAAAACATGTGATGATAAAAAAGCTGTGCTGCGTAAAGGAGGCAAAGACTGCCTGCTATTAGAGGCTGCTTTGCTGCAGTCTGACACAAATGTTAGCTATGTGTATCACCATGCTAACACTCTATACCTGCTGATGCAGCTATGCAGCTCATGGTATTCTCACACCTGACTCTGAAGCCAGTTGCTTAAAACCTTGTGCACAGAACTCGACTGTGGAATGGACAAGAAACTGTAGATTTAAAGTTAAAAGCAACAGGAATAATTTAATTCCTGTAGATGCTCTGGCCCCCACAACAATGGAATATTTCTGTCACCTAACATAGAACAAAAAGCTGTCCTGAGAAATTTACATATAAAGCACTTAATTGAATGGCACACAACCTTATGGTTTATGTTTTCCAGCTTTTTAAATTAGGTACATCTAGCAAAATATAGTGTGTAACTGTTGGTGTAGAGAGATGCTTTAAGTGGAACATGATGTTCATGAGTTTGTTAAAAACAGTATTAATTTGGAAAAAATATATGACAGTAGATACAATCCACTAAGTAATGGTATTTGCTATACTTGCCTAAAAGCCATAAGCCATTTCGTCACATACTGTCATTCATTTATGTATTAAGTAGAATTATGTATTAAGTAGAATTTCTTACATGTTTTCTTTCTGAGCATACCTTGTGCAGGCAAAGTCTTCGGTGCTTACTGTCTTTCTTTATCAGTTGTTGTGGTGATGATTTCCCAAATTATTTTTTTTAATTTTTTTTTTTATTTTGGTGATCAAGCTGGGGGGGGAAACAATTGAAATTGTGATATAGTGGACTGACACTTGTATGAAATGCTTGGTTTGAATTGCAAATTTTTCAAGAGTGTGTCGATTTTACTTTTCACAAAAAAAAAGGTAAAGTTTATCAAGTTACAGAATGTTTTTATTTTATTAAAAAATCCTTTTCTCCTGTACTTGGCACTGGCAAGGACACACTAGTGTTCAGTTTTGGGCCCCTCACTACAACAAAAACATGGAGGTGCTGGAGCAAGTCCAGAGAAGGGCAGCCCAGCTGGGGCAGGGTCTGGAGCACAAGCCCTGCAGCACACAGCTGAGGGAGCTGGGGGTGTTCAGCCTGGTGAAAAGGAGGCCCAGGGGAGACCTTATTGGTTCTACAACTGCCTGAAAGGAGGCTGTGGCCAGGTGCAGGTCAATGTCTTCTCCCAGGTAACAAATGACAAGGAGAAATGACCTTCAGTTGCACCAGGGGAGTCATACACTGGATATTGGGAAAAATTTATTCACCTAAAGAGTGGTGAAGCATGGGAACAGGCTGCCCAGGGAAGGGATGGAGTCCCTATCCCTGTAAGTGTTCAAGGAATGAATTGATGTGGGACGCTGTGATATATTTAGTGGGTGTGGTGGTATTAGGTCAAAGGTTGGACTTCATGATCTTGGAGGTCTTTTCCAACCTTAATGATTCTATAATTCTTTAGGTAACTGGACTTATATAGTTTTGATTACTGAAAAATGCCAATAATACCTGCAATTCTGGCATATCCATATATTTCTGGCAAATAATTCTTAGGATGTACTATTTTGTGGTTCACCTCTGACCATAATGTCATTCTTATTTGGAGTTGGAGGAAGTTTTTTCAATATCTGTGACATTTTCAAAGCTGAAGCAAAATCAGTTTCAATGTTGGGTGACTTTTAGTTTAAGAACTATATATGTGACAAAATAGCTTTAAAGTTTATCATTAAAACATTTGCATTAAGGTTGAATTATTAGTAGAAAAAAACCCTCTACACCAAAAGTTATAATTGACTGATCATGAGTTACCTTTTCTTTCATGAATTTTTAGACCTTTGTATTCCAGACTAGGCCTTATTTTTTACAAGTACTCAATATGTGCCTAAATATGTATCAATTTGAATGAGGAAGGAGGCGCTCAGTTGGGTGGAGGTTGAGGTGGCAAGTGGTTGTATTGTGCAAGAGAGGAAGCAAATTTCAGGGGCATTTCTATTCATTTCACACTTCTCATGCAGGGCTCTTTAATCAAAACACATGACTGCGGGATCATTTGCAAAGGCATTATTTATATGAGCAATTGGAATTGTCTCTATTTATAGACTGGCTGCAGTCACATCCAGTGACTGGGTTTCTTAGTGCATTCATCATACCAGTGGTGCCAGCAGGAGCTCTGTATTTACTTCCCCATGCTGCCATTTTTAATGAATACTTCTTTTTATGAAACTTCTGTATTTTTCTTCCTGGTGTTGGTTTCATGACTGCAAAGTTAAAACTACCACTGTCCTTCCTTCCTGAGGGTAAAATCAACGCACTTTAATGACTGGGTTGTGAAATTGCACAGTGATGCAGGTGGGTCGAGCGTACGTAAGTGGCTTTAATGGAAAGGAATAATCTAACCCTGGGCTGGCTGGATTAATGGGAGCAATTTGTTACCAGCCATCAGTGACGTGCATGTGCACCTTTTCTAACAACCAAATGTTTAGCATCATAACGTTGGAGGGTTTTAACCTACGTTTTTATTTTGTGTTCTGCACAGAATGAGCTGGGAGTGGCGTGACTTCATGTTGTCCTCTTATTTTTGGGGAGGATTGTGTCCAATGAAGACTTACTATTCTGTTTTCCAGTTGAGTCATTGATCCTTTAGTTGGCACAGACACAGACATGTATTGGGAACTGTCTGTTGTATCTCTTTCTCTTCTAACAGAGATACTAGGGGGGACAGATGCCACCAGCATGAGGGAGCAAAGTCTTTATCTCTGGTATATCTGCCCTTCTCTGTGTCCCACAGGCTACCCATGCTCTCTGTACAGTGCTTTTACATGGTGTCTCTAATTCTTTTAGAGTCACATAGTCATTACCAGGCTTCACCCTTCTGGGTATATTATGTTAAAAGCATTTAACTTCATGAGGGCTTAAAAATATGCTGGGGGCCTTCTGCTGTGCCCACTGAAACCTGTTGCCATATTTATACTTTTTTAATGAAGGTTTGACTGATTTTAAAAAAATTTTAGTTTTCAAAGGTGGGTGTATTTTGCTGAGAAGTTATGAATGGGTTTATATGATGAGGAAGATCTTAAAATTTTATCAACAGTTCACTGAATTTTTTTATCTTCCCTCTTACACTGAGCCTTTTCTTAGGTTTTCAGTGGTGACAGCATAATAAGAAACACTTTATTTTTAACTGTTCTTGAAAAGGAATAAAAGAAAATACGAAAAGCCTGTTTCTTACTAGGTGTGTTACAGTAGGAATTCATGCCTATTTTAGATAGTTTTGTTATCATCAATGAATTATTGTGTTTTTCTGTGGGCAGTACTCTATGTGACTATTGACAGTGTCTTTATACATCCTCCTCCTTACTGCAGATATAATGTGTGCATTATTCTCCCTTGGCAGTACCTGCAGGGACTCAATACCTGACCCTCCCTCGTCCTTGGGGGGAGGAGTGGGTTACAGCACAAGCTGTAACAAGTTCCAAGAGGTGTCAGATCCTGCAGCCACTCTGCAGAGATGAACCGCTTTCTGCTTAGGTAGATTTTTTTCTGCATGGTGGATCCTGTTCTTTTTGTTTACAGCAGTAATATCTTTATAATTTATGTCTGTTGCTGTGAGACTTGAGAAGTTTAAATTCCATCTTTGATCCATATGAGAACCATTTTTATTGCTTAGAAAGTGATGCATTCCTGATGAATGCTCTATTTGCTGTTCTCTCAAATTCAGCAAGGGGAGGCATCAAGTGCCCGTGTTGCACAGAGCAGAGCAGAGAAAGCCACCAAGCCTCACCTGGTTCAGGTGTCTGAGGTTTCAGTGACCCTCTTGGTCACTGCCAGGGGCAAGCACCACTCTGCACACCTCTGGGACAAAACTGGTTGGGATGCAGTTCCTAAGATGACTCCTCAAGAAAGGGTCTTTTTCCACACTTGTCATGATTAAGACGAGACCAGTGGAGCCCCAGGAGCTCCAAGTCTTGTAATGCGGGTGAAGCTTCTGTGTTGATACTTTGTAGCACTGGCTTACCAAATCTGCACCAAGATATTAAGCATTAAGATACTAAGCAGCTTTCAGTGTTGGGCCCCTCTCTACTCCAGGTGCTGGAGTGTGTCCAGAGAAGGGCAGTGGAGCTAGTGAAGGGTCTGGAGCACAAGTCCTATGAGGGAGGAGCTGAGGGGGCTGGGGGTGTCCAGCCTGGAGAAAAGGAGGCTCAGGAGAGACCTTATCACTCTTAAAACTGTGTGAAAGGAGGCTGTAGCCAGGAAGAGATCAGCCTCTTCTCCCAGGAAGCTAGCAACAAGAAAAGAGGACATAGCTTCAGGCTGTGCCAGTGGACACAGTTTTGTTTGGACATCAGGAGGGATTTCTTCACAGAATGAGTTATTAAACACTGGAATGGGCTGCTCAGGGAGGTGGTGGAGTCACCATCCCTGGAGGTGTTCAAGGAAAGAGTGAACATGGAACTTGGTGCCATGGTCTAGGTGACAAGGTGGTGACCAGTCAGAGGTTGGGCTTGATGATCTCAGAGGTTTTTTCCAACCTAACTGTTTCTGTGAAAATAGTTTCAAATGAGCTACATTGAAGAAGTTTTTTTACCATAAAACAGTATTGAACTCTGGTCCCTCTAATATTGGGGGCATTGGGATATAAACACCAATAGCGTGCTCAGAGCTACAATCAATAGCATTTTTGTCTTTTATGCTTCTGGCTCTTTGCAGTTCCTGGAGCTTTTCCATATTTTGATGATCATTCTTCTGTATATCCCATTATTATCCAGACTTTTCAGTTTCTTCATATTATTGATTTCTCTTTATGCATGTCTAAGATGGGAAATACTCACCAGACTTGAATCATCTATACACTGGCCTGTGTGTACTGTGCAGCTTTGAGAGCTTCAACTAGTTGTAAATAACTTTCCCTTTGCTTTACAGGTTGGCCCACAGAAAGGCCCCTGAGAGTATAAAAAAATCCACGGTGATTTATAAGTGTTTACACTAAGCGTAGTACCTTCAAATTCATTTGTCACGGTATTCCAAGCCTGGCACTGTTTATTTTCAACACTTGTAACTTTCAATTTTTATTGCTTTTTATTGTTTTCTATTTCTTTATAATTAGAATAGCTGTATTTAGCATACCAGCAGTGGGTACCTCAACAGCCTGATTCATTCAAATCAGTGTGGTTCATTCAGCCAGAATATTTTTGCTATCTCCTAGCTGTGCTGTTATCTTGGTAACTTTTACACTGAACGATTATTTAATCATTAAACCTGAAATTTGTAGAAGTCTCAAGGGAACTGTATACAAATTAAATCAAGAAGTTCTTTAGCACTGCTGCTTACAGATGGGATGTTTATAAAAGAATACGATTTCCTTGGGGTTCCTTCATCTTTCTCTATGGCCTTCATTATTCCCTTTAAGTTTGATCTCTAAAAGAACTTTCTGTTACAAATAATTGTTTTGGCCAAAGAAGCTAGATGCCACTCTGTCTTACACTAAGGGTTAATTTATTCTTTGATAATTAATAGGGTTGTTGCTGAAAAGCAGTTGTAGGTACTTTGTTTCCTGTGAGAAAAGAACTATAAGCCTGAATTCTAGCACCTGGCAAAGTGAGATGTTAACTCTTTAATTTGTGCTGTAATTCTAGGAGCTTTTGTGAAAAGTGGTTACCTGGGATACAGGATTTCTTAGGATATTGGTTTCAGTAAATGTGAAGTGTTTGGCTCAGGTTAGGATCTTCAGTATTTTGCCCTTTCAAATTTAGAGGAATTGTAGCTTACATCTCTTCTCTAATGAAGTAAAAATAGAAATAAAGATATTTCCTCCCTTCTATTCAGTAAAAATAATTTCACATGTATATTGTTTTCCTGAAAGTATGGATCTCTTTTGCATGCACAGCACAGTTTCAAGAGGAAACCAAGTTAGAAGCACATATTTTACATTTAGTTTTCAAAATGGCAAGTGCACTTTTTTCAGAGGTTTTCTGATATGGATTCAGTTGCTGAGAAATGTGCTGTATTTGCACTCATGTGCTTTTTCCTGTTGTCTTACAGTTTAATTTTCTGCTGAAATGATGTGAGGTTGTGGCTGTGTAGAGAAATGCAAGAGCTGGTTCCAGTGGAGATCCTGCGTATTAAGACAAGAGACTAGGAGTTGAGGTTTGTGTAAGACAAGAAAGTCTGCAGAAAATGGAGAATACTGGAATATAGCAGGAAAGTATTTGTGGAGATATGCTCAGCTTTTTCCAAATAATGTGACATAATTGTTAAAAATTTGCTGCAGAAGTCAGGAGGCCATTCATGCAATTTAGTAATTTCTTCTTTAGGGGAAAAAGCTCAATCTTTCTTGATCAGCTGCAGGTGGAGAAGGATGCTTTTGTCATCACAGTCATTTAGGTATGGAATAGACTGGGAAGTCCAAACCAACTGTCTTGTCAGTCTGATGCTGTCTGAGGTCATATTGTCAAATATTCATCAGTGAACTCCTCCTGCACACATTTTCCTGGGGTTCATCTTTTCCTCAAGTGCAGAGTGGTTTTAAGTAAATACTGAGAAAATGGAGTTAAGTGATGCTGAACATCATAAAAGAGTAATACACCTTGGAGCATCCTATGTGTGCTGATGACACCTCATCCAGCCAATCTGCATCCTCTTGTAATAGTATAAAACAAGATGGAGTGAAACGGCACTGTGGAATTCTGCAAGATCCATAGATAGAAGAAATAAAACTGCTTTCACAATATGCAGGAAAAAGATAGATATGTTTGTGTGTTTACCCATTTAGTCTTTTGAATACAGTAGTATTTAGTTCATAATGGTGCCAAATATGTATGTATGGGAGGGGTGGAGGGTGTTTAGAAAGCTGAAAATAAAAAAATGCCCCTTTTTTGAAGTCCTCAGAGTGCACTGTCTGCATTTACCATTGACTAAGGACTTTCTGAGAAATACTACTTTCAGCTAGTGACAGGTCATTAGCTGAATGAGTGGAGGCTTGGGGTTTTTTTCCCCTTAGAAAAAGATTAGTTCTGTGAGACCTTGATGCCTTTTTTCTTGTTCTGAGTGGTGAGTAGCCATGCAGCTACAGACAACTTCTGTTATTAAAATATACGTGTGGTAATCTGTGTTTTCAGGGTTATTATTGTCCCTGTTCCTGGAGTGATAATATTTGTAGCCCATTTTTTGGCTTGTTATAGTTGCCTGTCTGGTGTTGCAGATTCAGGTGAGCATGTACTGATTGCTATGTGGGACTTGCTTTTTTACCTTGGTGTGTAAGGTAAGGTAAGTATTATTGTTTAATACTGGTGTGTAGTTACCAGTATTATTTCATTACAGCACTTTATATTTTGACTATGAAAAAGTAAAACAGCATATATATTATTTCATAGTTTTGATTTGTCTTCTGAACTTCGTTTGGCTATTTGAAAAGAATCCTGTCAGCAGAGACTCTTGACTTTATTTTTTGGAATTGCTGAGAAAACAGATGTTCAAAATCAACCATTTCAAAACTTGGCAGAAATATTTTCCCAAATGTTTTTTGTCTACCTGTCTTCCTGTTATATCTGGAACCTGTTTAGTAAGTTTGGTTTATCATATTTCTTATAGAGGATTATGTGAGCATGACTTGCCCATTCAACCAAAGCCAACATACCTAAAATCAGCATGTTAAATTCCAGGACACAAGCTCCATTAGTTTATTCTCATTTCACTTCGCCTAGCAGCCTGGGCCCAGGAGGAATGAGGAGCATCTCATTACAGAGTACTTTGGAATGTGGAATGTAGAATGTAGGACACTTCTGGAAAATGGGAGAGGTGGGTTTAAGCTTCCTTCCCTTGGTCCCATAGGGTGAAAACCAAAGGTATCTTTGCTATAGCAACCATTCTTTCAAAAGGATGATTCCACCTCTTTTTTAGGTGCCTATTCTCAGCTTGCTGTTTTGAATCCCATATGGCTGGAGGATTTTCTGTGAAGCCTGTTTGAGAGTGCATTTTGCACTCCCTTAGCTGCCCAGACCAAATCTTCACTGTATGTGGGATCACAGGCTTTGACACGTGCCTCTGAAGAACTCTTGAATTTATGACAAAGGTTGATAGGCGTGTTCTAGATTTGGAATTATGTGTACCTTCTCCATTTTGCTGGATGATAGATTGTACTATGTACCATACTATCATACTGTAATACTACTATTGGCAGGTTTTTCACCTTATCTGTTTAAATAAGTTCGAAACTGGTCAAATTCCCTGGCAGGACACTGAGACAAGCTTGTCAGAGTCAAGTTTTGGCTTTGTCTCTGCTCTCCCTACAGCTGCTCTTTACATGAGTCTTGGAGGTCACCTTCTGTTGTCTCCCCTCTGTAAAATATTTTTCTGCTCTCTTGAATCTTTTAATATCTTTAAGTCTCCAGTCATCAGTGATTATTTTCTTTGTCACTCCTAACCAATTTCTTCCCCTCACTACATCCTTTTTATAGATATCAAGATCTTGTTTTAGTCTTTAGCACATAAAATGCCATAAATATGTGCTTTCATAGAACAATCACCACCTTTTTGTGTCATTAGTCTTTGTAACTCTTTGCAGATCCTTGACACAGATTTTCTCATGTATTTTCACTCCTGTCTTCCAGCTGCTGTCTACATAGCAGGTTCTTTTCCCTTCTTGAATGTTTTCTGAGAGGTGCTACCACTGTCCCAGACAGTTTTTGTTTTTAACCCTCTTTAAATGGGCTAACAAAATGGGCAAATATTAGGTTGCATTGTCCAGAATGTGGTTTTTTTAACAGATGAAATTTATATTTGCTGACATTGTATATAAGAGATGACTTTTCTAGTGGGAAAATAATTTGGTCTTTCTGATATCATCCTAATGCTGCCTTCTCAATAAGAAGAAATATCTGTGATTGAGGTACTGTGTAATCACATCACTGTATGGTTTGATATGAAGTACTAAATATGGCAGGAAGAACCGGGTGCAGTTCTGTTTTCTGTTTCTATTCTGTAGTATTAGCAAATATAAAGTTGAAATGTATGCAGAGAGATCTGTGTCTGCTCAGACTTTGTCAAATATTTATGCATATCTTATATATATCCCAAATAACACACTGTAGCACTGTGAACTGCTGGACTTGTATGAGAATGGGAACAGAAGGTTACACAAGTCAACATCAGAGTACAGTATGCTGCTATATGCTGTGCTGCTCCTTATGCTGTAGTGGGAAAGCTTATGGAGGAAGTACTATAATGCATGGTATATATTGGCAAACTCTTCTAGTGGAAGTAAATCTACTTTTGTGATGATTTTATTGTTTAATAACTACCTGCAGTGTTCTGGACACTGTAATGCATGTTTGTGCTGTTTTTCACTAGCCAGACAGGTGAAACCAAGCAAAACTGTCTCCTACCATGAGCCAGAAGCTTAGCTGGGTTTTTTTTTTTTTTCCAGCTCCATCATGATAAATTGCACAAATATTGAAATAACTGAAATAGGACTAGAAAGAGGACTAAGTACTGTGGAAGTCCTTAGGGAAATTCAGTTAAAGCTCCTTTTTGGTGCCCTATTTAAAAATAGGGAATTCTTTCAGCTCCTTGTGCTGAAGTTTGAATAGAGAGTTTCTGTGAAGGAGCCTGCTTAGTGATTCAAACCCCTATGACTTCAGGGAGTAGTGTGCATCTTTGACCCAGCAATGAATGGTGCTAGCTGTGATCCCAAGTGCTTTGCAGCAGAGGAAGGTACTGTGGTCTAACACGTCACAATTATCACTTTTACATACCAGATAATAGTAAGACACTTGTGCAAAGGTGTCCACATATGAATAACTCAACTGGGATAAAGTTATCCAAAAATATTTTTGGGGGGGGGTTCTCATGTTTCTTCAAATGGGCTTTCACAGTGATCAGTAGAATCTTGATGAAACTTCTGCTTCATTGTGAGAATTTTTGAAATATGAATAAACCCCGTGTGGACTTCTAAAGAGAATCCTTGGGAGGTTTTATGACTCACTATTGGCATGGACCTCATTCAAGATGCTACATGTTATATTAGATGCTTTTTCAGAAATGCTTGAGGAAATGGCTTGTCGTTCAACACATTAGAAATAGCACTGGTAGCAGATGGCCAAGAGAAAATGCTGTACAAAAGTTGATTGTGTGACTCTGATTTCTTGCAAGTGTGTAGTGCAGGCTGAACAAGGTCTTCCAGCTCTGGCAAAATGATGGTTTTGCTATTGAGCTGTGTAGCTGAGCACAACCCTGGTATTTGGTAGGTGGTCATGACTATGAAGGCAGTGTTTGGAGAATTGCAGTCTGAGCACTGACAGCAGGAGTAGGTAACTGTCCTTCACAAGCAGCTGATCCTGAAATAGACTGTCTTGGCAGTGCTCCCAAGACTCTGATTCAGTCAGTTCCTGCCTAATGAACTGAAGACCACCTTCCTGATAATTAAGAAGAAACAAGCTGCCTGGATTTTATCCAGCTTCAGATTTTTATGCTGATGTTCTGAGCACTTAGTTATTTGTGCGAGGTAGTTGACAGCTCAAAAGTCGTTATCCCCTCAGTCATGTGGATTGGAGGGGAAATTTCTTTATTTTTTGTTTGTCGCGTATGAGGAAATCTCTACAATATGCATGTTTCTCTGATTGCCAGACCACTTTTTCTGAGTGTACATACTTTCATTCCCGTTTGGATAGCATCTCTAATGTAAATGTTCTGTGTCTGAAAGGATAATAACACAGAATTGCAAGGTATCAGGCATTCTGTGCATTCACCTAATTATGCCTAGATAAAGTTTCAGTTTAGTGACCCCCTCAGGAGTAGGCACTTCACAGATTTCTTTTTGACAGTATCATGGGAAGTGATAGCCCCAGCTTTGTTCCAAATTAGTTTATATTCAAAGTAATCTAAAATTCTTGGAATAGTTCCAGGGTTTGGCACAAATGGTGGGTCTCAGCAACAGAGCTAGTTGGTATTGCCTTATATCATGCATGGAAATCAGATAAATTTTATCTGTCTAATTTCACTGTACACTCAGATGAGAGAGTTGAGCAGCCTTTCTCTGGGCTGTTCTTCAGTCCTTATGTTTACTCACAGCTCTTCAATGGCATCTTCCATGTGGAAGATCTTTCCAGTCAAAACCAGGAAGACAGAAATAATATGGTACTTGATAGCTGTAAGCCTTGAAGTTGAGACCACGCCTGGTTATTTCTCACTGCTACCACCCCTAAAGGGTTGCTTTTATTTGAATAAAAACTACTTATGGAATTGTAGTTTTGGGATGCAGTGCTGTCTTTCTAATTCTTCTTCTAGTGGTAGGAACTGGTGAGATGTCAGAAAATACACTTCCATGTCAGAAACTTTGGAGGTCCAGTAGTATTTGTCTAGTTTAGTTTAGAACTACCTGCTCTGCAAGGAGTGTCTGTGTACCATATTTCTCATGCAAGAGAAGTAAATCCTGACAAAACAGGAAAAATCTCACACTGTCATTAAGTCACCTTAGTAATTTCCATACAGTTAAACTGGGGAAGTGATGTTTTTACTGTATAAGGGAATGGGCATAGCTGCCATAGATAGGGATGTTTATAGGGATGTATAATATGCTGGTGTAGCTACAGCAGCTGGAGATGGTCTGTTTCCATGCTCCAGCCTGATAGTCATGCTGGCAAAACTGTAGTCTTGATTTGAATGTGATGAAAAAATATTTTCACAGCTCTTCTCTTGAAAAATTCTTTCTAATACAATTTATGACTTGGGAGTTCTGTAGTTTGGAAAAAATGCACATATATTGATTGGTTTTCCTGCCGTGTTTTGAGTAAAATACATTATTCAGTGATTATATATGAATTTTCACTGATTTCTTTATTGATAACTTCATTTCCTGATGCATCAGGGGAACGAGAGAGCATGACTAACATGTTTTCTGATCTGACAATTGCCAACTGTATGTTAATTTTCATTTTAGAATTCATTCATGGCTGAAGTAACTGTACTGCTGATTTTGAATGTAAAGCATATTTACCAGGTGAAAACTGGAAAATTGACTTTACTTGGAGTGATGAGTTAGAAATAATCAAAGTTTACCTTTGTCTTGCTGACAAAGCAGTTCATCTAGAGTAGTGCACATATTTCAGTGCATGTGTATTTTCATAATACACTGTCTTTTGACAGTTCATTTTTCTTACAAATACTTTGTGTTGATGTATTTGGGTTTGTTGGTGTTTGTGTCCGTCTTGGGGAACTAGATGTGAAACATAACCTTCTGCTAGAAAAACTGAAACAAAAAATTAATTTTACTTAGTTGAGCTTAGCAACCAGTGGAGAAGTATGTACAGTGTTTGTACCACTATTTTTTAATGCCACAATTATGTGTGGGTTGAAATATGTCCCTAAGAATAGCAATAGGACTGCTTTTTGAGCAATGATGTGAATATTGCATTCAGCACTGGCACATAGCAAAACATGGCAGGGCATCTGAGCATGGTAAAGTAGCATGTACTGAGTACTGTTGGGATGTGGAATGAGCTAGAAAGGTTAAAAAATATTGAACACTATGAGTATTTCAGCCACCAGCAGTGTGCAGTCATTCAGAATAATTAATGTCTGCGGTGCCAGTCATTAGTCATGGTCATGGTGCCTTAGGCAAAAGAGATGGGGACCACAGTCTCTCCGTGGAATACAGGAAATGAATACAGAAGGATGCTATTGCATGAGCAGCCTGTCATCATCATCACATGATGAACTCCTTTGTTTTCCAGGAAATACATACTAAATGGAGAAGTGGATGAAACCAATCTTGCAGCTTGTTGTAACTACTAGGACTCATCTCAAAAGGGATAGGAATTGCCTCAACCAATAAACCATCTTTTTAATTAATCTCATTTTAGTCTGGGCATGTAATACCGGTCAGAAGAATCACTTTGTAAAAGTGTCTGTTTCTCTCCATTGACTGTTACTGGAATCCAGGTGACTTGTGCAGGTGATGCATGTCTGTGTAAAAGGCATCTCAGTTTTAGATAGTGGGATTCTTGTGTGCCAAACCCCAGTGTTCATGTAATAAAGTTCAGTGAACCATAGTAATGTCAGAAACGGTATTTTAAGAACCAAAATAAAATGTATCAAGTTTTTCCATGAGACATCTAGTGGTATGCACTTAGAAATTAATGTCTTACTGAAAGAGGAAATAAAGGAAAGGAAATTTCATATTTAAAACAGCAGATTCACAGCATTGGTATTTTCTTTGTGACTCAAATGAAGGCAAAATAAGTACAGATTTGTAACCAGAAGAGTAAGTTTCTCATCATAGATGATAAGAATAAATCCATTTAGAGTTCGGGCCTATGGGCACTAGTCAGGAGAAACTGCAGTTCTTAAATATATTGTCCATAACCACTGATAAACAAGAAATGTTTAATGAAGGAACCTGCTGATAGTAGTTACTGAGACTGACTGAAATGCATTTCTAGCAGAGTGATGTTGTGCAGAGACACAAGCTGACCCAGAATAAATACTTCAGGAACATACTCTCTTTCTGGACTGATCCTGCTACATGAGAGGGACATAAGATGATTCAGGATGGGCATGGATGAGAAAAATTCAGTTTCTTTTGTGTGTTCTGGAAGACTATTAAATGTTCAGCTAGGCCCTCTGAGACCTGTCAGTTCTGGCATAATAGTATCAAAGCTATTACATTAAATTTTTTTAACTCTTTTTACATAGAAGTAAGGACAGGCGGTACCTGTACCTGAGGTTGAAACACACTCCATACTCCCAGCAGCACACTGCAGTGTAACACAGATTGTTGGCTCCCACGTACACATACGTGCACTAGGACACAGCTGAAACAAAATAGGGATTTACATTATGATGGGTTATATGGTGCTTACTTGGCATGTTATTATTGTTGCTCTTTAAATAAAATCCCCTGAAGTTTATTTCTGACAAGATTGTAGTAACTGTAGTACCATTAACCAGTCGTTAGGAACATTTTGTTTATGTAGAATTAAAATATTATAGTTGTTCAAGAGATTGCAGATTTCCTTTTATGGGCATTTGTAATTATTTGGGACCAAATCCAGTTTCCAGTAAACTGGACAGGAATCTCACTCAGTTCCAGAGGGACTTGTGTCAAATTTCTTTAGGTTTTTGAAGATGCCAAGTTTTATAAAATTGAGATTTTAGTTGAGTACTTCATACAGGGGGGACCAAGACTTTGCTTAATATGTGCAATGATGTACTTTTAATCTTTTTAATTGGATGTGGTAATGAGGAGGTTGATGTGTCTACCTAGTTACTAGTTCATAACTTGTTGGTATAATAACATAGGAAATATGGGGAATAAACAAGAGGACACCAAATGTTAATTCATGAGCAATACTCTGACTGAACTGGCATGGCAAAGATGTGGTGGGAGGACAGGGAGGAGGAAGAGGCTGTTGTATATTTTGGTTCAGATATTTGTGTTGTGACCCAGCTGTAGAGGGAGTTGGACATACAGATGCTCTATGAGTAATAATAATAGGAAAAAGCTCATGGGCTCCATTGTTATGCAGGCATTGCACAGACCACCAAACAGTTCAGGTAGTTGGGGATTTTTATAGTCAGGGTACAGGTGATGGTGAAAATGAGTGATTTTAATAAACAGTCATCTGCTGGAAGCCAATGAAGGAGAATACTAATGTGCTTTGCCATGCACTTAAAACCAAATTTTGAGGCAGTGGGAAACATAATCTAAAGGGGAGCTATTATATTTCACATCAACTCTAAGGGAGAAACTGTTAAATAATTGGGAGAGAAAAGGCAGGTTGAGTGAGAATTACCCCACAATGTCAGGACTCACAGATTTCAAGAAGGGAAAGAGGTAAAAGAATTAGAAAGACAGGTTTCAAGGGGATATGAGAGGACAGTGGGCATAACCTCTTTGTAAAAGAGTCTCGACAAAAGAAGTTAAAGAATTGTTTGTTCCCCAAAGAAAAATTATAAAGAGAAAAAAAATGCAAATTGAGACAGCACAGGAGAAGGACAAAACACATAGTAAAATAAATCTGTCTAAAATACAAGAAGCTCATTTATGTCAAGCATGAGAAGGAGCTATGTACAAAATTAAAACTAGTTTTGATTATTTAGAACAAATACAAAAGAATAGCAAAAGATGCAGAGGAAAAAAAAAACAAACCAAAACACATAAAAGAAGCCAAGACCAAAAAATGTGTACAAGAAAAGACTGTGTACAATAAGTACATGAGGAGTAACAGAAATGGTTCTGGAAGTATATTTTTGGTAGGAGCATGTTCCAGGAAAGTGTTGCTCTACTAATTAACAGAAGCACATTGGTCTTCACTAGTGTTATTTTGAGTATATGGAAAACAGCCTAGAACAGAGAAAGGACAACTCAGACAGTACTTAATGTGTTAGGTGTTCCCAGGTTAGCTGTGCCTGAGATTTGCTATACTTGGAAACTGGAAGAATTTTCTAAATTAGTCTCAGCCCTTTTAGCATTAAGAATCTGAAGAAGAAAAACAAATGTGAAAAATGGAAAAACACATCCTTGAAAGGAGGCAGGGGCTATGGATGGAAGAGTCCTGTCACAGATTTGCAGATAATTTTTGTTCCTAGAAAAATTACAGACAAATATTCATTTTGTAAATAGCTGGAGAAAAGTAACAAACAGCAATCAGCATGGATTTGTTGTAACTATCCAGTATCCTGAAACAAGAGATTAAAATTTGTGGATAAAAGAAAAGGAGCAGATGCCCTACATTTTCATTTTAAGAAACTTCTGAATGCTATCTTACAAGAGTCCCCTGTAAACAAGCTAGGGAGCAGCAAGCAGTATTTATATGTAAGTTGCATGGGTATAGTTGCACAACTGGTTGGATAAGGTAGACCCCAAGCAGCTACTGCTGTTTCACTCATGTATTCCACAGGAGTTTATTTTAGACACTAACATGTTTTTTCAGCAATAATCTGGATTATGTTTTAGAGAATATGCTTATTAAATTTGCAGTTGCCACAAAGTTGAGGGTGAATTGGAAGGATGCCAGAGAACAGGATTAGAGTTGAAGATGATCTTGAAATGGCTTTGAAAATAAAGTAATATTTAGCAGGTGTAAGGGTATGGTATTATACTTGAGCAGAATAGCCATAGACAGGCACAGGACAGATGGTTAAGCAGTGGGTTTTGAAAATTATATATGTCATAAATATTAGATGAATAGACATAGTCAAGGTATTGTAAAGAAGGCATGGATGGATGAAAAAGACATATAGCCTGTGGAATGTAAGGAGTAATTCATCTGATGTACTCAGTACTCTGCTTGGTTCAAATACTGGGACCAGTTTGAGCATCACATTTCAATAAAGATATAGCTAATTAGAGGGATTTCAGGGAATGGCAATAAAGATAGTTAGAGAGCTAAAAAGCTGGACTTGTAAGGAAAAAAATTTAAGAACCATAATTATTTAGCCTTGAAAGTAAAGGGTAGGGAATAAAAAGTTTTCAAGTATGTGAAAAACCCCAACAAAGCACCTTGAGCCAACCAACCAACCATTCAAAGAAACACACCCTAAACCACTTTGAACCTACCCAGATGAAGGGGATGATCTAATCTCTGCATCCTGTGTGGATAGTTTAAATTATAAGAGAAAGAATTAATTTAGACATTGAAAAAGATTCCTGACCATAAGGTGAGATACTTAGAACAAGTTAGGTGAGAAATTGGTAAGTATGTTAGCAGTCTTTCAAAACAGGGCAAGCATATCCAGAAATGATACAAAAGTGTACCTTTGTGTCATCTGCAGGTTGGAGTTGCCTTGCTCCGGACCCTCTGAGCCGTATGAATGTGTTACATTACTGTGTATTATTGCTGTGCCACACAATGTGTTTTCTGTTCTGTAAATCTTGTGAAACACTACTGTATTTGGAATTAAGATTATCCTTTTATTATTGTTTATCCTTTCTTTTATTTCAGTGTGTGCAGAAGCTTACAATCCTGATGAGGAAGAGGATGACGCAGAATCTAGGGTATATCATGCTTAGAGTCAAATACTTTTTCAATTCTCAGGCATTAAATTTAGGAGGAAAAATGTAACACCTTTCCCATTTCTTTCCAAAAACATTGTTGTTATAATATACCTTAGTAATCTCTTGAGAGTTTGTGTTAAGGAACATTTAAAAATTCTCTCTAATAGTCACCCATGTAGGAATTGATGTATTATTCTTAATTACCAAACCTGTGGTACATGGTTAAGGAAACATTTTTGTGCAATTACATTTACCCAGCGAGCACCTGTTTCTAAAAACTCTGCTTGGTGTCCTTATAATCTTGCAGTAGTTTCCTTTTTCAAAAGGCAGAAAAAAGTTAAACTGTAAAATTGCTAAAATTTTTCAAGGTACAATGTGACAAATAATGAACTATATTTATTTCTTCTATTTGTGTCACTACTTAGCTTTTAAGATGAAATAGCATGAGTTTCAAGAGAATTTTAATTGTTTATATTCTACCTGATTTTCTGGCTTGTAACACTGTCCAGAAAGTTACCCTATAGTATTACAGCTATACACAGCATATCTTTTGAAGCGTATAAGTTGAACAACTTGATTGATACTCAGATGAACCAGGTAATGTAGTAAATCTCTGGCTCACTCAGATAGTTCAAATCTGTTGTTTACTCTGTGAGACTTCTGATATAAATTTAACACAGATACTATTTTATGCAGTATTCTTTAGGAAGTAGTCATGGCAAATGGCTGAATGTAACAGTGGTGCTTTTTATAAAACATGCATGCCTCAAATATGATTGGAGTTTTGTAATGTTTATGTAGCAGTAGTGTAGTTAAAGGTGTCCAGAATGGCTTGCAAAAATGAAATGGATTCCACAGGTGTAAAGATCTTGCGTGCTTAAATATAGCAGTGTTTCATTTGCTAATGCTGTGGTGAGACCATTTTATCACTGAGTGTTTATTCCAATCCTGAAGGTTTTGAAATGAGAGAGTTATGAATCATGGCCAAAATATTGTGTAAAATGCTTAGTTGAATTAGCTCAGTCCTTCAGCTAGTGCTACTATATGATAATCACTCTAAGAGCTTTTGTATTATATCCCTCAGATTATTCACCCCAAAACAGATGATCAAAGAAACAGACTGCAGGAGGCATGCAAGGACATCCTTCTTTTTAAGAACCTAGACCCGGTAAGAAATTCTTGGTAATGAACAGCATTTAGCAGTGATGCTAAGAATTGTTTCTTTTGAGCTTTGGAACAGAAATTTACAGATTTGACTTTTGTAACCTCTTACGTGTGCTTTCTTGACCATTTAATAAATTCCAGAAATGCCATTTTCTTAAACTGATACATAATGTATAGAGTCTTTTGTTTACCACAAGAAGTGATAATACTGAAATACATGAATATGAATCTGTACATTAGTAAAAATGGATACATTAATTGTATTAATTATTGTATTTTCTTAAGCCTTCAGTTTAGCTATGGATGTAATTGAACAAGTGAATTATGAAATAGAGGAAGAGAGAAATGTACCAGTGGTATGTTTACATTATTATTGTGCTTCATGTAGATACCATAAAAAAGCTTCAGGTAGTTTTCTTCCATGCAAATAATTTCTTTCTGTTTCATATAAACACAACTATGAGCTTTTAAGAAAGCCTAAATGCACTGAATGAATGATCTGGATCAGACAAAGGTGATAATGCTACCAAAAGAGCACACAGGATTCTTTTAGGGAAAAGGTGAGTGTATCAATCAAAACATGCATACTGAGGTTGGGATGACTCACAGCATCCCAAATGCTTTCTCAAGAGATTTGATTCAGTGCTGTCAAGGGAGGGAGCATAAGGGAAGGAGAAGCAATTATGTAGATTTTTAAGTATGAGAACAGAAAGTTTAAAATTTGATTCAAGAGGGAGCTAATGGAAGGACCAGCCTGCAGCTCTGTTTGGAAGTCAGATGCTATTACAGAAAATGCACATTAATTTGTGCTGCAAGTTTCCAGCTCCTGCTTCTGTCTGCACAAAGACTGAACCCTGACCCTGGGTACTGTTCCCTTAGAAGCTCTGAGGAGCAGTGAGCCACAAAACCTCAGCTTAGCAGAAGCCTGGAGTTACTGTTATGGAAGGGCATCAAATCTCAACATGGGTGCTCATACATGTGCATTCTTGAGACAGTGGGGATCCTGACACAGAAGGTTTCCTGTCTGTCTCATGCTGTCTGTTTAATAGATAGTTAATCAGCTGTTCCGCTATACTTGTTCAAGCTAAAGCCATGCACACATCTACCCTTCTGCTCCTGAATTATTTTCCTGAATAGCTTCAGGGAATCAAAGTCATTTGTGGGCATCTGCTCTGGATATGAAACTGCTTTATAATATATTTTCTTTATTGTTGTGTGTCCTGGCTTCCACTTGGCTGGACCATCATTACATTAGCCTGCCAATGGCATTTTGGCAGACCCCTCTTGGTTAAGCTCTGAGCATTTCTCTCTTATGAGCCCTGCAACACAATGGATTATTGTGTGCTCCTAGAACCTGCTGTGATGTTAATAGTGCTTACAGCATCAATCCTCTGGATGGGATCTGCTTTGCATTACAGCGAGAACTAGGTCTTCTGTCTCAGTAGTCATCAGCCACTTGGTCTGCAGGACAGGGGCCTGTTGGCTGTATTGTAATGTTATGTAGACATAGAGCATTAAACTGCTCCAGTGTGGGTACTTGATGGACTTTTTCCAAGGATGAATTCTTCCAAGGAATACTGAGGGATTATTTCCTCTGTTTATGAAGCTCTTCTCAGGACTGTGCTTACTGTCTTGATACTGATGTTTTGGGCTATTTTTAAAAATTCTTCTTTTGAATCAGTTACTTGTAATTGCTAATAGTTCCCACAATCTGTTCCAAATGTTTAGCGGAGGACTTCTCAGCTGAGTTCTCTCTTTGTGGAGGTCTGCAATCCAAAGCCTTGAAATGTGCTCTGGGGATCTCCCAAGTCTTGTTCACCCCATTTTGCTCAGATTGTCCAGTGGATTAAGATCACTTTCTCCTACTTGAAATCCTTAGGCAGCATTCTGAAAAGTTGAATAAGATAATTTTTGTAAAAGAGTTTTCCATTACAAGAATTTTATTCATAAAATACACTGGAAAACTACTGAGCTCTGAAGAGAGCAAAGATATTAAAATGCAGCCTTCTTAAGTCTGGCTTGTTCCTTCTGTGAAGCCAGGATCTGTAGTCCCTGGGGAATTTCTCCCACTCCTCCTTCTTGTTCTGCTTCTGAGCAGCGACTCAAGGGCTCTGCCAGTGTAGCTGCAGTAATTAAATATTCCTGTGCCAGCTCTCTTCCTCACCTCTGCCTCTCCATGAGAGACGCTGCAGTTACAGAGTGGTGTATTAGCAAAAACCTTATTCATCTTGAAGAGAGATAATATCTTCTGCTACTAAAGCTCAAGTCTCTGGAACAAAAGTCAAGTTTTGTATTGATAGCATCTCCCGCTACCACTGTTGTGTTTTTTGGTTTTTTTTTCCTTGTACTGAACTTCAGTTTCTTTCTGCTGTAGTTCTGTGTATGAAAGTCACCATTTCAAAGGTCACTTAGAGGGGAACAGATGTAAAGGGCTTAATGGCTTCTCCCCAATGGCCTTTTAGAGCATGTCAAATACCACTTTCAAATACAGAATAACATGTTTTACAGTGTGATCAGAATTGCATTCAGTACATGATGCTCAGTGAAGTCCACCTTTTCTTAACACTTTATCCCACCTTCACACACTGTATTTTAATTTGAATGGAAGGATAAGATAAGGCTATCACTAAAGCCAAAGGAGAAATTGCAGTAGTTGACTGTAGTAGGGAGTGACTTACAGTTCTCTGCTCAGCGTGTTAATTAAAGAGGCCATTTGAAATTACAAGAGCCATCACATAAAACTGAATGTAAGGCTAAATGAGAGAGGAGAAAAAATAACCTTCAGACTTTGAGACAACTTAGGACTTGCTATACACACACAACACTCTTGAGCCCTTGTTTAACTATAGTAGTTTTTGAATAAGAGATAGGTAAATTTGCACATATATATTTATAAATATCAATATTTCACATATTGTCTGTGATTAAAAAATATAATAATGTAAAGAAACACCAGTTCTCATACATTTCCCTGAGCAACATTCTTATGTTTTAAAGGCCAGCTCTTATAGTCTAAAGTCTGTGAAGTTATTGGAATTTTATGGAAACTTTCTTTAACTTGTAGATTGTTGAGGATGTGACCGGTCAGTCACATCCTTAACTATTAACTATTATTATATTATTATTATAACTATTATTATTATTAACTAACTATTCCTTAGTTAACTCCCTTAAATAAAAAATACTTTTAAAGAATTGACATTTTAGCAATTTTTTGCCTTTCTGGAGCTTAGTTATTTGCCATCTAGTTGCTGTCACTCAGTGTCAGTTTTTCATAGTGTGTTGCAGTTTTGGAAAAAGTACTTCAAGAGAAGAATATGAATTGAAACATGCATTTGCAACAAGATGAGGGAAGGAGGTTTTGCAGAGCTACTTGGTTACTTTTTAGAGGACCACATCAGGAAAGAATCAGGAGGCAGGTCTATTCAGATGTTTGTTTTCTTCTTCCCTTGCTATACTAGATTAACTCATTCCTCTTTTAGCGTATCTCTTCCTGTTCTTCTTCCCAGGAAAACCTCTTCCTCTTAGAGTATTGTTTATTGTCCTTCTCAGTTGCCTGCCTCCCCATTGCCAGAAACCATAATAGTACTGTTTTGCTCCCAGGATTGTCATGATGTGCCAGACTGGTTACTCTGCCTGCACCCTCCTTTGTGCTCCGGGTGCTGGAGGTTACTACAGTGGGCTCTGAAGCCTCTCCCTTCCACTTTCACAACTCTTTCCCTTCCTCTTTCACTTCGTGTAAGCCAGCAAGGAGAAAACAAGATGATGACCAAATGTCTTCAGCCCTTACAGAGAATAAGCCTGAAGTTGCTATCACTGAATTTCTCTCTGTTCAGCCTAACAACTGTTTTATCACCAGGAAGAATAGCAGCAGCAGCTCGTCTACTGGCCAAGGAAGCACTCTACCCTAACTTTTTACAATACAATTCAGAGTTGTTCTTTTGGTTTTGTCTCTTAAGAGGAAAATGTGCTGGGGTGATTAACAACAGGCTGTTTAGTTTGGAAATTATGGCTCAGAGGGCAGCAGTTAAAAACCCTGATGAACCTCTGTCAGGGCAAGATTCTGGCTCAGGGGCTGATACCATCTAAGCTGAGCTGTGCCCTTGCACTTAAAGTCTGAATCCTTTCTGTGGCAAAAATTCACAAGCAGTGTTAGATCATCTGTTCTCTTTCAGAGAAGTTTAATATTGGAGAGCTTTGCCCTGCTAATGCTTGTACAGAATATATAAAATAGGTCTTGACTCTTTTCTGAAAAGTAATAAATTATACATATTGTTCACAAATATGCAAAAGCAATTTCTGGGCATATTGCCACTTACGTACCTGGAGAATTAGTATAGGAGAGCACAAATATTGATTAATCAATCAGAATTGATTAACTTGAAGGAAGATGAAAGAGAACATAATGTAACTGTTTTATGAATAGTGGAATCTTATACTTAAGGCCAAATCATTCCTTGAAACCACCAACAGAAGATTCTCATGCTGCTCTAAGGTTCTTAAGAATTTTGGTGAAGAATTAAAACTACAGATTTTGGAGCAATTAATGAGAATATACACCCCACCCCCCCATCCTCCATACAGACATATATATATACACATTTTTATGTATATAAAATATGTGTATAATATATATAACTGATCCCAGAATGCCTGAACATGTTAATACTCTGCCCTCCTAGATGACACAAAGGTGGTGACATTGAGGTGCTCTTCCAGAGAAGGGCAGTGGAGCTGGGGAAGGGTCTGGAGCACAAATCCTTTGAGGAGAAGCTGGGGGAGCTGGGGCTGTTCAGCCTGGAGAAAAGGGGGCTCAGGGGAGACCTTGTCACTCTTGTACTGCCTGACAGAAGGCTGTGAGCAGGTGGGTGTTGGTCTCTTCTCCCAGGTAACAGGACCAGAGGAAATCGCCTCAAATTGACCCAGGGGATGTTGAGATTGGATATTAGGAAAAATTTCTTCACTGAAAGTGTTGCCAAGCATTGGAAGAGACTGCTCAGGAAAATGTTTAGGTCACCATCCCTGGAGGTATTGAAAAGATGTGTAGTTGTGGCACTTGGGGTAGTTACAAAGTATGGAATGTGTTACTGAGCCTGACTGATGGGCATGGGCATGATATTTGAGAGGCAGAGTACTAATTTATCATGTAACTGTGTGGATGAAGGTTAAGGTATATTCTCAAGGAAAATACTATTGCTTAAAAATATTGATTGTACATTGAAATACAAATTAGAGTCTTTGATGGTGAAGAAATGAACACCTTCTCATTAGTTTACAAGTGGATATAACACAAGGGAACTAAATATTTTGAACTAGATCAACATTGCTGCTAACATTTTTATCAGAGTTCCCCTGGAGTATATGTGCATGGTTTTGTTTTGAAAAACAAATGTGGAGAGGTGTAGACATGAATTCTGTAATTTATCTTCCTCTACAAGGTTCAGAGTTGTTGATTTAAGAAGTCCTTTTCTTTCCATGGTTTCCTTGCCTGTATTTTGCTAACATTTTCTACCTCTCTCCCCTTCCCCACACCCAGCCCCCTTCCTTTTCTGGTATTGTCTGCTTCATTGACTTCTTAATATCATGTTGAATATTAATTTGTTGATATTTCAGATTGCACAAAGTGAGGACAAGGTGGCCAGCAGGATGCCATTTTAACTGGGGCTCATTTTATGAACACAGGGACAATAGAAGAACTGTGAATTCGCTTTGTTCACGTGATAATATTCTAATGTTTTTAGAAGTCATATGAGACAGGGAACTACAGGCCAGTCAGTCACAAAAAATCCCCTTCATCCTGATTTCATTTTACATGTATTTTTGAAGGTAGAACTGCTTTAAGGAAGAAGAGCATTTAGACTACACCATTTTACAAAATACTAGAATTAATTCTGTTTATGAAACAGATCTGCTTTTTAATTCTAAAATTACCTAATTTTATCTTTTCAAAATAATGACGGAGGGTGCCAGTAAATTGAGCCTCAGTCTGGCAGAGATTCCAGAGGATTCACACAGAGCAAACTGGGCAAGCAAGTTAAGTAATTTTCATGGTAAAAGCAAAAACCATGTTCCTGGTTGGTAATTGCACTCCGCTTTGTCTTAATTTAAAGTGGAAAATTTTAGAAAAGGGACCACTTGTCTTTAAGTTAGTTGCAGTTTATTTAGGAAATTAAAATAAATGTGCAATGCTTCAGCCGTTATAGACTGCTCTCAGATGTATTAAAGATCTTAAAGTATTTTAAACCTTTTTAAAAGGGAATTGGATTTATGAATTCTGCTCTGTTGCATTAAAAAAATAGTATATTTACATATTGGAAAAGTTGTGGTTTGATGATCTTGATTCATAGTTATAAGTTGAAAATATTTTAACCAGAAATCCAAGATGAAGTGCACTGTATAAAGATTTTAATTATATGTATGACTCCTCTGTTACAAAAAATGACCATCTTTTTGGTTTAATCTTTTTTCCCAAGAAATCTTGAAAGTATTTTAAGTTCTGGGGTTTGATTCACATATAATACATTTTTTTTGCATTGCTTGCCCTTAGATGATAACATGGCCTCTAGCCTCCCACGAAGTGGGGAGCATTCTGTATGTTCTCACTCGTTTTCAAAAGGCAGACAAGGACTGTTGGCTGGGGAGTCACTTTGCCAATTCAGATGTAAAGCCAGAGGAAGGGAAGGTGCTTCTTCAGTTGCCTTAGACACGCTGACGTTGGGTCAGTTTTGCAGATTCTGTTGGAATTTCTTTTTGTTTACATAGAGAGGACTGAAAAGAATGAAGTAATATTACCTATTCATTCAAGCATAGAAGTTTTTAAAAGGCAACTCCTCTACATCATTTTCAGTCTCTTCCAGTGGCACCCACTCATACTTTCCTTTCTCTGAAATGAGTTATAACACATTCACTGGTATCTGAAATGATCCATCTCTTTTCAAACACCTGTCTATACTGACAAAGGTACTAAGTAGAGACACAGTTCAATGATCTTTGCTGGCCTAGGAGGGCTGCAGGATGTCTCCCTGTACTTCACCATCATCAGCTGTACTAAGGATGGATACTGCCACTCTCTTGTTCTTTGTGCCCACACACAGCCAACTTTGTGAAGGAAAATTTGTATTTAGCTTCCATTTTTCAAAAAGGCTTGGATAACATGGTATTGCTGGTATTTTAAAAAGCTTTCAGGAAGTAAAAACTTCAGCAACATAAGGGTGGAATTCATTGCAACTAATTTATCTGTCTAAAAATTGTGTGTAACTGGGAGTTACAGTAGATCTCTCTATTGTCAGAGAAAAGAAAGGGAAATCTCTAAGGAATGATTCTGAGCTATCTTGTATGGTTATCTCTGTCCATGGGCTGCAGAAGGACTCTAAAGGACTGACTTAGACTGGTGTTCTTTGGAAAGGCAAATGCCAACCATCTTCCAGTGGCTGGAAATGCTGTGAATGGAACCATTGCAAAATGCATATCTAGAGGCTTTTTTTACCATGATTTTCACTAGATCTGCTTGTTCCAGTATGATACATACTTAATAAGTTTCAAGAAGTAGAGTATGGAATTTTAGGCATACTGCAGGATAAACCAAAAATAAAATTTAAATTTTTAAGTTAACTTTTTACGATTCTTAATTCACAATGAGCTGTGTTTGGTTTTTTTAGATGTGAATAGTCACATTTACATCAAATAAGACAAATTAAGTAATTAGTGGGTGGGTTTTTTTGTTATTATACAGTCGTAATTCAAATGATCACATTTTGTTAGTCTGTTAACATTCCTCTGTCAGCAAAGTAGTTTTGTAGTCATGTGTAAATTCCTACTTTCCAAAGAATTCAGCATTTACTTACTCAGCCAAAGTACTGCAGACCTTTATGGTTGTTACATCTGGCCCAACATTCTGCAGTCATTGTATAACTTAGACTTTCAAAATACTTCACAAACATTTTGAGACTAAATTCTGTAAGGAAGTTCTAAGGACAAAATCAGGTAAATGTATGATTTGGAATAATGGATACAGGTTTTTTTTTTTTTTTGCAAGGGTATAACATTGCTCAGTTGTGAAGGGAGGGTGAAATTCTGTTTTAGGATGGTCATGAGCAATTTATGTTGCAAAGGAGATCTATTTCATCATTTGCAGTGACAAGTGAGAAGCTGTGCTCTGAACACTGGAAAGGTAACACTGAATACTAAATAGAACTGTCTTTCTGTTATTGATCCACACATTTCTGTAGCACGAATATTTCCCACCATTAACATCTTTTATCTGCATATTGGGAAGCTGGCCAGTTAGTTAATTCAGAGAGTAAAATTTTAGAAGCAGATGATAATTTCTTGTCTTTGTGTTATTTTAAACAGGAACAGATGTCTCAGGTGTTAGATGCGATGTTTGAAAAGATGGTTGAAGGAGGGGAACATGTAATTGATCAAGGGGATGATGGTGACAACTTCTACGTCATTGACAGGTGAATTGCTGTGTCTTATTATAGCACAAAGTACTATGCAAAAGTCCATTGAGAAGTCTGTATTCTATGAACTTGTATTTAAAGCTGACATTCCAGCTTTTCTCTTGGTATTCAGTGACAGGATTCATGGGAATGGTTCAGAGCTGTGCCAGGAGAAGTTCAGATTTGACATTAGGAATCATTTCTTTACCTGAGTGGTCAAGCACTGGAAAAGGCTTCCTAGAGGTTGATGCCCCAAGCCTGTCAGTGTTTAAGGGGCATTGGGTCAATTCTTTTAATAAAATTCTTTCACTTTTGGGCAGCCCTGAAGTGGTCAGGTAGGTGAACGAAACGCTTGTTTAAGGTCCCTTCTAACTGAAGTATTAAATCAGCTGATCATAAAAGCATGTCCAGATTCTGTGCTGGAAAGACAATATTTTTCAGCCTTGTGAGGTTACAGTTTGTCATATCTTGTCCAGAAGGCTGCAGGGATTTGTGTCAGCCTTGCAGATTTTAGGTGTAGGGTATCACCTCTGTGTCCCCTATCAATGAAATAACTGCACAGATTTCTGCTTTACATTCACATGATTTATCAATGCACACCATAAAAATATTCAGCATAGAGGAAAATGATGGCTCAGCATCAGTGGGCTTGACAAATTCATGTTTTACAAGATACCAGATTTTACTGCATTCCCAAAGCAAAAAAAAGAAAAAAAGTTACTAAATTATCGATGGAGAGAAGAAATGCACAGTATATTAGAAAAATGCATACATTTATTGCATGATTTTACATTGCTTTTCAGATACATTCCTTCTGTTTCCTGCATCTTGGTTGTTTCATTAGAAATTACTACTTTAAAATATTTAAAATATTAAATAACTTGTATAATTATTTCAGTGATCCTATCACAGCAATTTTTGCAAAGACTTGGCATTTGTATCTAGCGTGATTAAAATGAAATTAAAAAACAGATTCTAAGTAAGATTTTAATTTTTAATAAGTTCTGGTAATAAATAGATCACTTTACATCCATTCTATTTTTAAACTGAGTTAATGTAAAAACTAATAACCCTATCCTTTAAAGAGGGACCACTTTTGTTATTTATAGAAGTCATTGAGATGTCTTTCCAAGGTGTTTAATACCATTTAAGCAAGCAAATATGTATTTCAAATGCTTTATAGTGAGAGGCTGCTTAGCAAAGGCCAGGACTGGATTTACTCATTGCACTTATATATTTTATTAACAGAGGTACATATGATATTTATGTAAAATGTGATGGTGTTGGGAGGTGTGTTGGAACCTATGATAACCGAGGATGTTTTGGTGAGTTGGCCTTAATGTACAATACACCCAGAGCAGCTACAATTATAGCTACCTCTCCTGGTTCCATCTGGGGTTTGGTAAGTAGAGTACTTCTTTTAAGCTATTNGCAATTTCCCAAATTGAAAAGTACTGATAACTGCATATTAATTTTTCCCCCACGCCTTGATTGGAAATACCTTTGTTTCCAGAGTAAAATTCCAATATGATGTTATTTACTAGTGTTACACTACCTGGATCTTTGACAAGAGTAATTGAGTTTACCCCAAAAGTAAGCTGAGATGGCCACGGTCTCCAGGATGTACATATTGATCTAATGACTGAGCCCAGGATAGAAATGAAACATGTGGTTATTCACCAGCTTAATCCATGTGACTTCTGGGATTGTTTAGGACACTGTAAAAATGGCTTTAAATCAAATTGGGCTGTGTTGGCCAGTAAGTCCCCCCTGTGGCAGTGAAGGCTTGCAGTGCATTTTCCCTCTGTTTGTCACCAGGACACAGCCACACAAAGTTAAGAGAAGAAAACAACATAAGTGTAGTTTTTCCATCTGTCTGGTTCACTTTCATGGCCAAATCTTAAGGAATGTCCAGTTAGCTGTTTAGGGCAGGAGATAGCCTTGTTCTGCTGAAACAGCAGAAAGTGAACTGTGACCTAAGACCCAGACTCACGTGTTTTAGTTTTCACAAGACCCTAAAAGCCTATTTGAGTACATACCAATTTGTATGGGACCTCAGGGTAATGAATAAACTTTGTAAATTAAACATTTAAATATTGAGGATTTCTTAAATATCCTCAATTACCCACTCAGTGCTCACTGCTGTAACCTCTACCCTCTGTAGGTGAACTCGGTATGTACCCTGCAGGGATTTTCATAGCGATTTCCAGATTAACTTCAGGAGCTCCTGATTGACCTCTAGAGGAATCTTTCTCAACTGACAGTAGGGAGAGACCAGCTCAGTTGGCAGCTACACTGAGTGACTAAAATGGAGTAATTTGATCACATACAGCCAGTTCTAAAGTATTTTCCAGTATGTATTTTCAGTTAATTAACTCTCTTTTTCTCTTTGTGTTTACAGGATAGGGTAACATTCCGAAGAATCATTGTAAAAAATAATGCCAAAAAGAGAAGAATGTATGAAAGTTTTATTGAGTCATTGCCATTCCTTAAATCTTTAGAAGTAAGATTTCTATTGCATTATTTTAATGGCTGTATCCAAGGTATCTGATAAGATTCTGCTCTTGAAGACTTTAAATATGGCATTCGAAGTGTCTCCACAATAGAAGTTTGCATACATTTGTTTCAGAGAAAGACTACGTTTTAACTTTTTTAAAATTTAGACTAAATTGTTATTGTTCATATTGTGTTTTAAAACATAAATTAATTTTACTTTCCATTTCCCAAAGCTTAGTTTTACTAGATATTGGCCAGCAAAATTAAACACTGTCTTGAGGAATTTAAAAATAGTTTCATTTATCAGCTATATTTTTACATATAATTTTACATGCATGCTTTTCTGAACATAATTTTTGAAGGCTTCTAACAAAAATGGAAGCTTATCAGAATAGCTGTTAAAACTGTAATACAGCCTCTGGAACACTGTTCAGCAGTTCTTTTTTAATGGTAATCAAAACATGAAAATAAAGATACACTGTTCTTTTGTGCAAAGATTCACAGAAAGAAATATGAAAGAGCTTTCTAAATATATGCAAATATATGCTATCATAATGTTAACCAAATATTTCTTACATTTTCTTTTTTTAAATGAAGGTATCTGAGCGTTTAAAAGTGGTTGATGTGATTGGTACCAAAGTGTACAAAGATGGAGAACAAATCATTGCTCAGGTACAGTTTCTTCCTAGTTTTAGTTTTTCTTTCATAATAGGTAACAGTAATCATGTTATTTATAGACAATGCATACCCTATTTTTCTTTCTCACAGAAACAAAATCAATGAATCTTAAATGTAAGAGGTGGTTATTTTGTTTCAAAAGCTCTCTTTTCACTTATGATACTTTCAAGAACAGCCCTCTTTGTTGGTATAAATAAAAGAGTCTACGTTTTTAGTACACTTAGAAATTCAAACTTGATAAGTGTGCTTCCAGGGAGGAGCACTGAAGACTCACCTTGGTTTTGTTGTTAAAATATGGTCAACTTTTTAAGAAGACAAAAGTAAACTCTTCAGGATAGGCAACTGTGATTGTCTTGCCCCAGGATAATTAGTGGATATCACACAGCCCCTGGGGGCTTCTTATACTGGAAACTTGCTAGGGGAAATAATTTGGGAGGAACACAGAAGTGGATAAATGGTAGTAAGGATCCTAAAAATCTTCCACAACATTGGTTTTCTCTGCTTTTTGTGTAAGGCACAGTCAGCTATGTCTTTTCATGAAAAGGCCTTGCTGTTAGTTCTGTATTGATGTTTTGATTGTTATGTGTCTAGAGTATGGTTTTCAAATTAGAAGTGGTTTCTTTTGCCACAGGTATCAAAAAGAGGAGCGTCAAGGCACTGGTTGCAAATATTTTGATGTTGCCATGAAACTAATAGGGAAATTTTACACTTTTTTTACTCACTTTCTTTTTTTTCTTATGCAGGGTGACTTGGCTGATTCTTTCTTTATTGTGGAATCTGGAGAAGTAAGGATTATAATGACAAGGAAGGTAAACATCCCTAAAACAACAACCTTTTTTTTTTTACCGTTATCACTAACTTTGCTTATGAAATCCTGAGTTTGGCAAATCTCTCCTCTAATACTCTTTCTTTCTCTCTCTTTCTTTACATGATATTTCAGGGTAAACAAGATCTAGAAGAGAATGGAGCAGTAGAAATAGCTCGATGCTCAAGAGGACAGTATTTTGGAGAACTTGCTCTTGTAACTAACAAACCCCGAGCTGCTTCTGCATTTGCTCTTGGCACTGTCAAATGTTTAGGTATTAGTCAATACCATTTTATATCTAATATAAAATGATATTTAATCTATTTGTTTGTTTCTATTGTGACTCTGTCTTTCCCCAGAATACAAGATTTAAGGCTGTTTCAGTAATCACCTATTATTGTGCATTACTATTTGCGTTATTTATTTGCAAAAATCACTTACAATTGATAAATGCTATTACACACAATTTCTCCAATATTTCTCTGATTGTATGGAAGTAAAAATTCTTTTAGGACAGTACAGAATATTGCTGCAAACTACTTACAGCCATCAGATAAATGTCTAATACTCTGCAGAAAGGTGAGGTGTTGCATTTCTCAGCAGACTGACTCATCTAAGAAATAATTCTGTTAAAAATCCTGTGCCTTTTTATCCCCATGACTTAAGCTCTTAAAAAATTCTTTTGTCTTCACTAGCTGTTAATGTAGTCATCCCATCACACTGTAGTCTCAGGCACAGGAAGAGTGAAGACTGTAGGAATTGTGCTCATAGACAACCCTTTGCATCCATGGTCTGATGTTAGCTCCTAACTATGGGGAAACTGTAAACTGCAAAGATAGATTTGGCATTCCTGTGTAACCATTTGATGACCAAGTAACCAAAAAGTTTCTCTATTTTTTGAAATTCCTAACTCAAAACACACAGAGATCATCAGGCAATAGAGATCAAAGATATGACAGATGGGAAAGAATAACAGGCAGTGGGTGAGGAAGAGTGTTTTTATCCATTATGGCTGAATAACAAAGCACTTCCCAGACAGCAGAGATCTTGAACATTTCTCAGGAGACAAGAGATTACTGGCCAGCAGGTTGGAAGTATATGAAGTTTCCTCCCTGGCCTATTGGTTGAAACTATAGAGGATCACATTACGTGATCAGATAAAGAAAATATTCTGGTTGGCTGTGCACTGACATTGTGTGTGAATTACAGTCTTCAACTTTTTGCATATTTCCTGCGAAAATAAGTATTCATTACCATTTCCACTTTGGGTGGAAGCAAGTAAAAAGAGCAAGGAAAGGCGGTTAGAGCCCAAATAGAGCCAACAACAACACTTAAGGTTGTGGCTTTTTGAAATCTCATGGGTCTTAAAACTTTATTTTGTGGAGGAATCCAGGCCCCTTCAGGCTTCTTCACAAGCTCTCGGGTAACATATATCTTAATATGAAAATATTTTCAAAATAAGGAACAGAAAAAGTTCAAGTTTATTTGTGAAGTTTCAAGACAGCAGTGTGTTGGTTGATCTTGGTTTTGCTAAGGTAAGCAGTTCCCTCCTGTGTGAGCAATGTATATGCCTCAGTAGTATCTGTTGTCATTTAAAATCTTACAGTGGAATATCATAAATACCAGGATGAGTGTCTGTTACTGATGAGCACGTAATATTCTTCTCTTTCTCTCCCTTTTTATCTTAGTTATGGATGTGCAGGCATTTGAAAGGCTTTTGGGACCTTGTATGGAAATTCTGAAAAGAAACATTGCGAACTACGAAGAGCAGCTAGTTGCTCTGTTTGGAACAAACATGGACATTGCCGACACCAGTGCATGAACTAAACATTGGAGCAACAAGATCTGTTATGAGAATATAGCACAGTAGTGGTTAGTCCACTGAAAAATTGTCTCTCTTCCTATAGATGCCAAGCATTTTCTGTGATTTTAAGAACGGGATTGGGGTTTTTTGGTTTGGTTTGCTTTTGGTTGGGTGGTTCTTTTGTTTTTGTTTGTTTTGTTGTTTTGGTTTTTTTTTTAATTATGACAGTGGAAATTCTAGTAAAGAAAATAGCAATTCAATAAATTGAGGGCTTGATTTTTAAAAGTGCTCAGAATTGATGGTTCTATCTGATATAATGACGGTCTGTAGTAGCACAGCACTTTTGAAAATCAAGCCCTTTAACACAGCTTTTCCTTAAAGAATAGATTTTTTAAAAAACCCCACATGTGGTGAACTTGTTAAACCAGCTTCTGTTCTTCAAAAAGGTTACATCTTTTCTGGAAAGACTGTTAGTTTGAATGTGATATGTTGAAAGTATTAGTGCACACAAAGTGTTTATATGTATTACTACAGAAGATATACAGTAGATATTACTTTTTGACTATTACAGTTGTCATGATTTTATGTTGCATTTATCACAGATGTAGTGAATCACAAGATTAATCATAAGATAAAGCATGACAATGCGTTTCGTGTAACGCTCATGACCCAAATCTGGTTTTTAACATTTCGTAATTGTTTTAAAGTCCTCTTTGTTTAATATGTCATGTTTCAGCACGACATTGTAATATCTTATGCAATTTAGAGGACTTGCATATTTTTGCAATAAACTGCATTTTTATTAGTTACGAGAATTCTGTACATGAGTGAGGACAGCTGACAAATTAACCTTAATGCTTTTAAAGCAAAGGCATGGGTCATTGTCATGTTCTACCTAATCAAACATAACCTATATTGTTTTCCTTCTCTCTTGTTTTATATTTATGCATTTTGTCTTCTCTATTTATGCTTGTTCTCTAGTTAATTTTTTTTTAGATCTCACCTTTTTTATTGTTAAATCTGTTTCAAGTGAAATGATCTCTGTATATCTCTCTTCCTGCAGTCTAATCTTAGCTATCAAAGGTCAGAGTCAATTACTGAAGTGATTGATATCAAAAGCCATGCTAAACTAAGCTTGTCCGTGAAAATCCTTAACAGGAAGTGCAAAAACATTTTTAATTTGAAAGATCAGTACTTCCAAAGCTTTGTACACATCTGTCATTGTTAAAGCTAACATGTCTTGCTTTCAAAAACCTGTAGATCATCATGAAATAATGTGTTCAGCCATAATAGCATGGGATACCTTCTGAGACTGAGGAGAGAGAATATCATCTTAATTATGAGCACAGAGCTCATTGCTTACAAGGGTCTGTGACTGGAAATTTTCAGGCACAGTCCAATTTCAGTCCTGCTTACTGACCTGTCTGTTGATGTTCATGGACAGCCAGTGCACCTGCTGGCAGTGGGCAGCTCTGCCAAAATGACACTGCAAGAGTAGTAGGAAGGCTGCTTGTGCCCTGATTCAAACACCTGAATGATACCATCTTTCCTTCTTAGATAATGACTTTTCTAATGCCATATATTTGTGTATGTTGATGTAATCATTATGCTACAGTTAGTGATATGTTCTGACAATTAATATAATCATACCTGTATATGAAATTATGATTATATAATATGATAACAATATATAATTTATATCATATAGTATGGTATAAATTATAAATCAGATTTCTAAAAAATATAATCTGAACAAAATTTACAAATGTAATTTTTTTTTTTACTTAGAAACCTGGTATGAATAATTGCACATATGATAACTTGCCTTTGTACTTTTGATTTATGGGAAAAAGAGAAGCCTGTTATACTAGAAGGAAATATCAGGTAACCAAGATCTACACACTTGTCATTCTGTATGCTTAATCTCTAAAAGCTACCTATATTTTGCACTGGCTTGATGTGATTAAGAAAAATGCTAGAAATTATTTGTATGGCAGTAAACTACAATCAAGGCCATAAATGCCAGTCATAATATTTTCAATATTGTTGGTTATATTTAAAGTTTCCTTACAATAAACAACACTTTTATATTTAAAAATCTATGTTTGATGATATTCTTGTTGTCTTTTAATTCTATTACCATAAAGTTACAAAGTGACCTATTTTTGCTTATTTATTTAAAAAAAAAAACATAATTCTTAACACTTTCATGCTGATTTTCATAATTGACATTATGTGGATGTTCTGTCTACTCAGACAACATGTTGATGCAGTAATTGTCATAATTACTTTATTTGATGATTTGCTTGTAGTTTATAGCTGGGAAAAAGCAGTGGAGTAACAAATTTAGGATAATCAGAGACTCTGTGTTTTCTGAGTCCCAAAATACAGCTTCATGTTGCAGCAGTTTTATTGTGTTGCTCTTGGGCACTGGATGGTTTCTTGAATTTTCTGTGTTGTTAAATTCAGGGGGGCTTAACCAATAGTAACATATTATCACTTTGTAAGTTTCATCCAAATCATTATATCCTTCATCTGTCAGCACTTGGGATTTCTCCTGGATCTCTTCATATGTACACTTCAAACGTGCCAGGCTTCATGTCATAAATGTGGTTAGTGTTAATCCTAACGATGAAATCATATCAAGTTACTGATTTTTTTTTTTTTAACAGACCTTTCAATAAAAAGTAGACAATTCTAATGATTTTAAACAACACTGTGTTGGGTTTACCTTATTAGACTGTTTCCATGCTTAAGTTACCTGATGCTTCTGTTATTAAAGATTTTTATTGAGTTTGTTAAAAATATTCCCCACTTAGAGAGAAAATCCTGAGAGAAATCCTGTATGAGAGGCGTTCATGGGTTCATATGTTTTACTAACCAGAAGAGAAACCACATGACAATAGATGGTTTTAATAAATGCCTTAACTATGGGGAAAATAATCTGATTGCAGCCCTGAAGTTGATCACAAGACACAAACCCTGAGGCGAGCAAGATTTCCTTGATCCTACTGCTGATGCCATCACTTTTTAAATGTCAAATGACATTGTGCTCCATGAGATTTAATTCAAATTCATCTGAAATAAACATTTCTGAAATAATTCCCTCTGGATTTCCTGTTTAAGGTCCAGAAGTGACCAACTATGGAAGTCTTGAAGGAAACCTCTGGAGAGTACTGTGAAACCATTTACAACCTAAACCACTATCACTCCATTTTCTTCCTTTATGTTGTCTTTTCTGTTCAGTAAATACTATTTTGCTCCTTGCTGGAATGGTGGGTTTAGGTTTTTTTTTTTGTTTTGGTGGTTTGGTTTTGTTTTGCTTGAAATGTTTGCTGCTTTAAGCTTTCTGTAAGATGACCTGTGACAATTATGTCATGATTGTACCATTTTGTAGTCCATGGCACACTTGCCGTGACAAACGTTATTGTTTATTCAGTATCAAGAGTTATGCAAAATCAGTATCTTCTGGTCATCCTCCACAGACCTGACAATTCTTAGTCTTCTTTTTTTCAGATGCTTACTGCATCTGATAGCATTTGCTTGCTGGAAGTCAATTTGCCACAGCATAGACATTTTTTACATGTTCTTGCTAAAGTTTTTATGTTAGTTCAAAGCTCTTTTTATCCAATCATACATGTTATGATTATAGGTCTGTATTTTTTTTTTTTGTTTCTAAGATACTTTCCTGTGTCTGTAGTTCTCAACTATTACTCCAGGGACGAATTGCCTCTTTGTATGCTGAGTCTGTCCAGATCTGTGCTGTTGACTGTCTTACAAAATTTAGGATCATTTTCAAATAGTTCTGAGAGTTGTATTTTCTTCAGATATATACCAAGGCTGTTTCCAAGTTCTTAATCTACTTTTTGTCTCAGAAGGATGCTTAGCAGGCTGGACACTCTCACTTCATGGACTGAAAGGAAGCTGAATAATCTTGGTAGGGTATGAAAAGCCCATAGAAAATTAAATTTTAACATTGTCTCTTCCTTCACGCAATTTCTTTCCCTCAAAATGATCTTTCTCCTGGCAGCCAGGTGAAGAGCCAGTGGCAGCAGGGGGATAAAAGGCAAGTGGAGTGACTGGCTGGGTCTATGCTGGGCCACAGTGGCCTGGTTGGCTGGGCAGCCGCTCTCCCTTCCTCATCCCCTTTGTCCCACCCCTGCCTCTTCTCTGATGGCAAATCAAAACGAGCTGGAGTGCACTTCTGGCATTGCCACGGCTGTGTGAATACCAGGGGTAGGGTTGTGTTCCTTCCAGAGAACTGGTAGAGGCCTACGTGTGTAAGGCGGAACGGGGAACAGACAAAGACCAAACTATTACATAAATGAAGCTGCCCAATCAAGACCATATAAAAACTCTGCCATTCGGTTCTACTAGGTCATTGTGATGGTATCTGCTGACTCAACCTTTTCTTACTGAGGTAAATTAAATTAGGACAGTCTAAAAATAGCATAATCCATGATATGAATACTTTGCCATGTGTTCTTTGAAGGTATTTAATTATTTCAGCTGAGCAGCTATGAAGTTTTGGGAGAGGACAATGCTCTGTGCAGGTCTCTGTGGATGACTAATTTCCTGGCAGCCGAGTGAGCCTTTGGGACCTGCTCCCTCACATCTCTGAAGATGCTAGAAACTCAGCCCTGATAAATGTCTTATCTAGAAAAATCCATCCAACTTACCAAGAAGCTCTGTATTCTTTTTCTCTTTGTTGCTTTGTCCTTAGAGGGTCAGGTGGTGTGCCTATCTTAAGCAACCTTAGCTAGACTGTACCATTAGTTTTTTGGCTGCATCTGTATGGCTCTATCTGTCAGGGGAAATTTTATGTGCCTGAGACTGTTTGCTAGTATTGATGCACTGAATGGCCAACATTCATACTGTTTTCCAGGATTTCTCTGGGCTCATTCCTGTCTAGGAAGCTTTTTTTTCAGCTTTACATATGGAGTGGCTAGATACAGATGGCCAGCTGAGAATAGTCCTTGGACTATGGTGGTTGGTTCCCAAATTGTATCTGAAAATTATTAGCTATTGGCCTGTGCAAAAACTGCACAAGGGCTATTCTAAAATGTATCATGTACAGTACAGACGATTGTATTCCACTGCTCAGAAACACTTACTGGCATTTTAATTTACCAACCAGCATAGAGGAAACCTACAGTTTTTCTGTAATCTCGTCTTGATTTGTTTTTCTGCAAGCTTTGAGCTCGGATGGAGGAGATTTTATATCACTCTTTTGGTTTATTTTGTCATATATGAAGCCTTTATTTTTTTCCTAATACTATTGTCAATTTTAGTCTTGCTCTATTTTTATAGGTAAAAAAAGTTTAGCTGAAACTGGAATCTGTGCCATAATGACAGGAAATAAATTTCTCATTGATTCCTGACCTGTCTTGGAAGGGGGAAAAAAATAATCCCTGCCCTGTTATTTATTCTATTTCTCCTCAATTTGAGTCACTGCAGGAGGCAAGTGAAATTTCTCTTCTAGCACTCAAGAGATAACTTCTTTCCTGGGAACAAGAAGTTTTCTTTTCCTTTGCTCTTCATTCCCAAGAGCATCTTCTGTGGGGAGACTGAGGACGTCAAGTGTGGGATGTCTGTAGGAATGAGGACAGAGCCAATCACCATTGCAGCAAGCCACGAATGGCCATTGGAAGCGGGAATGAGTACAAATAGCTTTAGGAGATACACAAGTCATTGTGTGAGGAGAAAACTTGATTGAGAGGCAGAATGGCTGCAGAAGAGAGGCTGCCATGTTGGCTAGGAGTAGAAGCTCTGGTGAGTGGAGTTCTTCTGATGTCTGGGGGACTGTTTAGTTAATTACTGAGGGTGGATGTCTACATGCTGATGTGAAAGCTCCTGTAGCAGGATTAAAATAATTATATGTTGTATTTCAGAGACTCAGCAGTAACAGCTGTGTTAAAAGGGCAGGATTGACTTGGGACAGGAGGGATTAAAAGTAGAGATAGGCACAAACCCAATATATAACATATATTTTACTAATACAACTTTGACTGAAATATTACTAATTTTAAAAATCTGCTTTTTGGCTTCTTAACTTTGTGCCTGGCAATTTTAAGAGGCAAATAGCTGAGATGCAAATGAATGAGTATTTTCTAATTGTAGTCTCTCCTGTTTGTTTAGTGCTTCTTGGTAGCCACCTGTAATGTGACAATAATTCAAGACTAACACTTCCCAATCCCCCACCTTATTTTCTACCTCTTACAACAGCAGAAGCAACTGAATCAGCAAAGCTACCAAGAGTGCTTATGTTACACAGTATTGATTCATTCTTTGAGCACCCATTCATTTGGGCATGGAGTAAGGCAAGGTAGGGTGTGTGCAGGGGGAGTAATGATTTAATTAGAGACCAGGCATTCAGAGCAAGGAGTATAGCATTGACATAATCTTAATTCTATATGATATTATATTAATTTATATGATACATACTTGCTTTGAGCCAATGGGGTTAGTGAGTAAGCTTTGCTAGTTTGTGTGTCTTGCTGTCATCTACTGCATGGACTACCTGTCCCTTTACTTATTTTCCCTTACATCCTCACCAAGTAAATATTAACTTACTGTATGCAAAGGAGAGGTAGATTTGAAAACAAGAAAGCTGTTACATGTCTCTTTTAGAATTTCAAAACAGTTCAGACATTCATCTTTACAAGATTTTAATCTCAGTCTTAGGTAGGATTCATATTTTTGTGCTTTCTGGGTATGTCATAGATTCCAGTGTGATATCGAGGTTCTAATTCAGCAATGGTATTTACTTGTCTAGACCCGTGTCTGGAATCTGGGCCAGTGGGTCTCAGAGGACTGGGCTTTGTATCTAACACTCATGCATGAAGCTTTTGTAGAGAACTGTGAATCTTCACAGTAAATAGCTGTGAAGCTATTTTGTTTTGGGTCCAAAAAGTAGCAGGGTGGAAACGTGCTCCATAAGAAGATTCATATTCTTTAGGCCAACAGACTTCTTCCGAAGAAAGATGGGACTTGAGACAGGATTTTGTCTGTAGCTGCTTGATCAGGCCTCTGCCATCTCCATCTTCCACACTGTGGCAGAGGGAGCTTTCAGAAGAGCACATTGTGAGTTTTACGTGGCAAGGGCTGTACCACAGGCACAGAAGGCAGTTTGCAGAGTGGAGACATCTGCGTGCCCAGGTCTTCTGCCCCGCCTCGATCTGGCTGAAACTCATTAAAATGCCCAAGAAGCTTAGATGTCTCTCCAAAGAGCCTAAAGGCTGTTTAGATGGGTAAGGGAGATCAAAAGAGAAGGGGAACAAACACAGCCTTAAAATTAATTTTATTGTGGAGTGGTGTAAAAAATATGGTTCCTTGTTTACCAGTTTTCTATTTATTAAAAGAATATATTTTAGAGATGGGATGTCATGAAAGCTTTCTTATATAAAGATGTTATCAGTTATTTAGAAAAAGCCTGAATTGTAAATATGTGGAATAGGGAAAATGTGAGCTTGTGGGATGTAGTGTAGACAGCTGATATTACAATAAGCTGTCTAGTCACTTAATATTTGAATCTCAGTATTACTTTTAAGGTTATTTTCCTCAAGGTACTTATTTAAATAATACTTTCAGATTGGGAATATGTAAAGGTCATTAAGCACAGAAGATTTTGAGTTAAATTCCATGGGATTCTCTTTTCTACTTCCCTTTAAAGCTAAGCTTGCTTACAGAGAGTAATAGTTTCCAGTTCACACTGCAGAAGATAACTGCGTGCTTTTCAGAGTAATGTCTGCCTTCAGTGCCTACAGATGGCAATGACTTTACTGACAGGCAAACTATTACTTCATGGAAACGGCAAATATCAAACTCAAATCTCAAAATATGTGCCAACAACACCTTCAGACTGTGTTGTGATGCCAAGTACAAATATGGTATAATTTCCTTTTAAATTGTGTTACCTTTGTAGGCCTTGTAGGCCTGTGGGAACAACAATCCAGCATTCCCTCTAGTGGCCACTAACCAAACAGGGAACCAGTTTGCTTTAACTTGTGTTAACTTTTTTTTTTTTTTTTCTTATTTTCATGCAGTGCTGTGTTAGCATCCCTGAAAGGCAGAACTGTCGTAGATACCAAGTTACAGCAAAGGTTCTGAGACAGGATTTAAGACACGTTCTCATTTCTGGAATGATGTTGACAGCAGGCTAAGAAGTGGATTTGTTGGAAAAATCCCAACAGTTGCAAAATATTACAACTGTCCATCAGTTTCTAAAATATTGTCTATTTCTGAATTGTGCGTGTACTTGCTTTGTGTCACATCATGCATAGTAATTAATCTATTTTGTGATGAAGATGTGGTCTCTGGAGGAGTCTTGTCTCTCTGATCTCCTGGAGTTAATGGGTAAAAGTGGGAAAATGCCTTAATAGTAATGTTTAACCAAACCACACTGTTATTTTGGCAATAAATGTATGGGACTGTCTGGGAAACACTACTGGACCGATAAACCTGCATGGATTTAATTTATTTTCTCCTCCGCGCCCCAACTTGTATTTTGGGCCTAAACTCCCACCAGTGCCTTCTCAATGAAAGAGAGGCGAGGGACGAGGCCAGCGCGGAGGCCGAGCGCAGCTGCTGACTCACTCCCTGACCTTTAGCAACCTCCTTTGCCCTCCGCGCCGCCGCCGTGGCTCGGGCCCAGCG
>VXBC01000604.1:124042-215291 GCA_013399945.1 Ploceus nigricollis | reverse complement strand
GTGCGGTTTGGGTGGATGCTGCCCAGTTCCTGCTGAACCCTTTCTCAGCCACAGTCTTTATTTACTTTTCTCCCAAAATTATTTTTGTCCCTCAGAAACAGACATGGTTCAATTAATAAAGTCTTTGTTAGTATTGCCATTAGTTTTAGCATGACAAATTAACTTCCTTTAAAGCACAAAATAATAATTTCATTTAGCCTCCAAAGATGGCCGCAGTAATTACAGTCCTGTGAAGCATGGTTCTAGACAACATCTGACACAACAAATTTTCAACATAAAGTTGAATTTTAAAAAATCTTTACAAGCTAGTTAATGACCAATCCCCTTCATGTTCAAACCATTGAAAGGCTGAGGAGAAGAGAAGGACATGATGTCCAAAGCAGGCTTTAGTCAAGTAGAATAAAAAAATTGAAAAGAAAAGTTGGGCACTTTGTTTTTCTTTGTAATTCTCTTTCAATTTCATTGTAATTTATTTGTTAGAGGATTTTTTGGCTTTTGTACACAGATGGCTTTGGTTTGGAGAAATTCTTGTGACTTGGCAGAATAATTCATTTCTCAAACAAGTATCTTTCTTGTCAGACTAGCATTTTGTATCTGTACCTTATCTCTGACCTTCAGAGTGTTGGGATCTCAGGACATGGACTTTCAAGTCTTGGCACCTGGCAGGAAGGAAGGAGAAGGTAACATTCTAGAAATAAGTTTGCTTCTTTATTTTGGCAGGAAAATGGGAAAGGAAGAGAGGAAAAAATAGAGGGAAAAATAAAACAAACAACAGGGTAGAAGGAGGGAAAGGAAAGACGTAGATAAGCCAGAAAAAGAAGGAGTGGCTTTCAGAGTTGATTAGTTGGAGATAATCTTCAAGGTCCTGACCTGTACTACTGAAGTCTGGTTTTTCTGTTCAGAAATAACTGAGCTATCTTCTCTTGTGGTGTTCTGTAATTTTACTGTCCCTCATGGGTGACAGGGATATAAATTTTGTTAAAGATGTTTTCTGGAGGTGAAAATAATGGCACTGATAGTTTGAGTTGTGTAGTCTCATTTCTGTGACCTTTCTTCTTCACCTTAAAATCAGAATAAGCTGGTGTAGCTTTGTAGTAGTGCCATTTGAATAGAATCAAGCATCTTTTTATGTTTAGCATGCAAGTTTATGTAAGTTTTGCAAATATTTGAAAGATTAGGAGATCAGAAGGGTAGAAATTTTCCAGTCAAAACCCTCCTGGACGTGATCTTGTGCAACCTGCTGTAGGTGAACCTGCTTTAGAGTAGAGGGGGCTGGACTAGATGACCTCCAGAGATCCCTTCCAACCCAGTCATTCTATGATATGAAAATATTATACTTTTCTCAGCTATTGTTGATATTTCTCTAATGTAGCTTACTTAGTGGACATGCATATGGTAGACTNGTGCGGTTTGGGTGGATGCTGCCCAGTTCCTGCTGAACCCTTTCTCAGCCACAGTCTTTATTTACTTTTCTCCCAAAATTATTTTTGTCCCTCAGAAACAGACATGGTTCAATTAATAAAGTCTTTGTTAGTATTGCCATTAGTTTTAGCATGACAAATTAACTTCCTTTAAAGCACAAAATAATAATTTCATTTAGCCTCCAAAGATGGCCGCAGTAATTACAGTCCTGTGAAGCATGGTTCTAGACAACATCTGACACAACAAATTTTCAACATAAAGTTGAATTTTAAAAAATCTTTACAAGCTAGTTAATGACCAATCCCCTTCATGTTCAAACCATTGAAAGGCTGAGGAGAAGAGAAGGACATGATGTCCAAAGCAGGCTTTAGTCAAGTAGAATAAAAAAATTGAAAAGAAAAGTTGGGCACTTTGTTTTTCTTTGTAATTCTCTTTCAATTTCATTGTAATTTATTTGTTAGAGGATTTTTTGGCTTTTGTACACAGATGGCTTTGGTTTGGAGAAATTCTTGTGACTTGGCAGAATAATTCATTTCTCAAACAAGTATCTTTCTTGTCAGACTAGCATTTTGTATCTGTACCTTATCTCTGACCTTCAGAGTGTTGGGATCTCAGGACATGGACTTTCAAGTCTTGGCACCTGGCAGGAAGGAAGGAGAAGGTAACATTCTAGAAATAAGTTTGCTTCTTTATTTTGGCAGGAAAATGGGAAAGGAAGAGAGGAAAAAATAGAGGGAAAAATAAAACAAACAACAGGGTAGAAGGAGGGAAAGGAAAGACGTAGATAAGCCAGAAAAACAAGGAGTGGCTTTCAGAGTTGATTAGTTGGAGATAATCTTCAAGGTCCTGACCTGTACTACTGAAGTCTGGTTTTTCTGTTCAGAAATAACTGAGCTATCTTCTCTTGTGGTGTTCTGTAATTTTACTGTCCCTCATGGGTGACAGGGATATAAATTTTGTTAAAGATGTTTTCTGGAGGTGAAAATAATGGCACTGATAGTTTGAGTTGTGTAGTCTCATTTCTGTGACCTTTCTTCTTCACCTTAAAATCAGAATAAGCTGGTGTAGCTTTGTAGTAGTGCCATTTGAATAGAATCAAGCATCTTTTTATGTTTAGCATGCAAGTTTATGTAAGTTTTGCAAATATTTGAAAGATTAGGAGATCAGAAGGGTAGAAATTTTCCAGTCAAAACCCTCCTGGACGTGATCTTGTGCAACCTGCTGTAGGTGAACCTGCTTTAGAGTAGAGGGGGCTGGACTAGATGACCTCCAGAGATCCCTTCCAACCCAGTCATTCTATGATATGAAAATATTATACTTTTCTCAGCTATTGTTGATATTTCTCTAATGTAGCTTACTTAGTGGACATGCATATGGTAGACTTCTCAGGTTTTCTTTCTTATGAGCTGTGTTTTCTGCTCTTTCGTGAGAGACCTATGATTATTTTTTCAAGGACAATTCATTAAAGTACAAGGTAATCATGTTATGGTAGCTTTAATTCATCCTCATCTTAAAAAAAAGGTAGATAACCAAATTACTAAAGATTGGAATAACATTGTTTACCAGCTTTTAGAGACAGTAGTTGTGTAGAATAAGCACACAGTTCTCTGCTGAAGATGATCTAACATAGTGGGTTTGGTATAAATGTTACTTTACAAGGATTTGGGGAAATGAAACGGAAGTGAAATCTTCCAGTAGAGGCATCTTTATCTTTCCATTTGCAACACAGTGAAGGGTGTTAGGAGTCCAGTGTGTTTGAGACTCTTCCTGGAGGCCAGGAAGGGAAGGGTAGTGGAAAAGGCTTCTGCAGAGACACCAGTGCTGAAAGGGCAACTGGGGAAAATGTGGGCCTGATTGTAAATGGCAGAGGAGACCTGATCTCACAAGGTTGAGGTCAGCATTTTTGCTTTGATCTTCATTTTCCAGGCCTGTTCCCAAGTTCCTCAAGTCCCTGGGTGTAACAGCTTGCCTCTGAAAGAGCAAGGCACTTCTTTATCTGTGGTAGAAGCAGAGCAAGTGAGGGGCAGGCCGGTTCTGTGAGGCATCTGTGCATGAGGCAGTGGGACCAGATGGGATCCCTCCAGGCCAGTGTCAGTCTTGGGTCACAGAATGTTTTGGGTTTGATGAGACCTTAAAGGTCATCTAGTTCCAAGCCCCCTGCCATGGGCAGGGACGTATTGTGAGGATGGTCTCCAAAGAGTAGTGGATTTGGTGGCAGGATGGCTCCCAATAACTGGAAGAAAGAAAATGTCATACCAGACTTCAAGGAGGAAGGATGTGGGGAAACTACAGACTGGTCAGCCTTAGCCTTCAGGTATTTTATGGGGCAAATTCTCCTGACAGCCATGTCCACCCTCTTTGTAAGGCAAGAAGTTGTCTGGAAAGCCAGGACAGATTAGCCAAAATCAAATCTTGTCTGACCCATCTGATTGCCTTTTGTGATGGGCTGAGTGGCTTAGGGTACCAGGTGAATGTTGTTTATCTTGGCTTGAGTGGTGGTTGAGGTAACTCCAGGCTCTTAAAGGCAGTGGGCACAGGCTGTGGGAAGTTCAAACGTGCATGAGGAACAGCTTCTTTACACCAATAGTGGTTACTGGAACAGGGGAAGGGCCAGGGAGTCTCCATCCTTCAAGATACTAGAAACTCAAGTGGCCAGGACTCCAGGTAGCCTCTTGGCTTCAGAGTAAGCTCTGTTTTCTGTAAGGATTGTACAAGATTGTGTCTAGACACCTCTAAAATGTGCTGTGATACTCAACAGATTAATAGGATTTAGGGCCCTGGTAATGAAGTAGTATATCAGATGCAACTTAAAACAGTTCACATGTATACAAATTTGTAACCTCTGTCTTTCTAAAGTCAGATACTTTGGAGCATCCTAACATGGTGTGGGAAGTGAAGACAAATCAAATGCCTAATGCAGTTCAGAAACTCCTTCTGGTAGTGGACAAGAGAACTTCAGGGATGAACGAGTCACTGGAGTTGCTGAAGTGTAATGAAAACCTGCCCTCTTCTCCTGGATATGCATCCTGTGATGAGCACATGGAACTTGGTAAATAACATGATTTTTTTCAGAGGAAACTGAATTCTGAAGTTTGTTTTAGATTTCCTATACTGAAATTATTGGAAGCTGATTGAATGAAATTGCTGATTTTTAACTTGAGTAGGGCAGGGAATTGTGACATATGAAGGTCTTACTTTGCAGTCGCTTTTCTCTTTAACCCATTTCCAGTTCTGACACACTGGCCTGTTGACTCAAATATGTTCTGGAACTCCGAGCCACAAATTTCTGCTTCTAATCCCCAGAGGAGCAGGGTTTTTTGGCACAAGAAAAACAAACAGAAAGCTCAAGAGCTCCTCCTAAAGGAATCATGTTGCTTTAGATCTGCTGCAAATAAAGATTCTGGGATAGAGGAAGATTACTTCAGTTCTTTTGGATTGGAGAAAAATAGCATCTACCTTAGAAAGCATCAATATAATCAGTGAAATAGTAACACATTTAATTGAAGTTATGGTGTGGTTAAGAATAGTGATACTTAGTTACATGACAGCACATAGCACAGACTTCTGTTAACAAGCTGAGTCTTTTCTGTTACTCTGTATGGGATAGGAAAGGTGTATATTGTTGATGGGAATTCACTGTATAAGGCTGTATACCCAGCTTTCATTTAATCTGAGTTATTTAACTTTGGTTCCCTGGTGGAATCCTTTTACCTTGAACATGGTCTGATGTTGAATTTTTTTAGTGTCATACCTTCAAGGACAGATTAATTTAATTGTCTTTTGTGGAATGTTTTAGTATTTTAGTGAAGCATGTTGTTTTTGAATAATACTGCAGTATAGTTCTGTGTAAACTGGTCAATCTAGTAAAAACTTTAAAATCAGAACTACATTTTTATTTAGTTACCTATTTTTTTCTTAAATTTCTTGTATGAATATATAATCGACTAGAGATGTTACTATTTCTGTGGCCATTTTTATGAACAGGGTTTGTGAAATGTTGGTAGTTGTCATATGAGAAAATAAAATTACTTTATTGTGGTTCCTTTTTTTTCACCAAATTTGCAAGATTTGGTGTCAAATTGAGCAGACAGCAAATAATTATGATAATCTGTGCATTTGTTTGTAGATGATCTTCCTGAATTACAGGCTGTGCAGACAGATTCTACCCCACCTGCACTTTTTCAGCTTGGTGCTGATGTTTCACATCAGGAATGTTCAAGGCCTTCCTGGAGCCAACATACCTCAAACAGCAATCCAGAAAATGCTTATTCTTGTGAGAATGGGGTGAACTGGTTGACAGAATTAGCAAATATAGCGACAAGTCCTCAGAGTCCTTTGATGCAGTGCGCTTTTTATAACAGGTACTGACATTCATTTCAATTTTGAACTACAGAGATTTATAATCCTGTCTCCAAATTATTTCCTTCACTCTTTACACCCTCTGACTTTGAACTGGAGCCCTACTTTTTGGTCTTTTTATTTGTTCTGTTAAAGTATGCACAGAACTCATCTCAGAACCTGGTGCAAAAGCGCTTAGTTTCCAGCCGTGAATGACATAGGATGATGTAAAGACATTGCCTATCCACAGCAGGCTCAGAAATTATGGACATTTACCTCATGTGAAGCAGCAGATAAAAACTAAGAGGAATTTCTTACATTAAATTCTTAAAGCTTTCTAGTGCACAGACTTCAGATTTTTTTTTTAAACAGCTAGTTGGAAATCTAATGCAATGTCTGTTTTAGTGATAACTGTTTCAGGTTTGTGATCTGTAAATTCTGTAAGGCTGTGAGCAGCAAGTGTGGGATCTTGGAAATTTCTGGCCTTCACTTTTTATTGTACGGCTTTTTTTAGGTTTATAATCAGAAAATTCAGTGCAATACTGTTAATAGTAACACAGTTGAGATTTAATCATTTGGACAGAGCAAATGTTTTTATATTCTCTTAAGAGCAGGGTATTTGCTTCAAGATATTTGTAAAAACTTCAGCATTGTGCTAAGGAGATGCCACTGTGGAAGTAATACTGTCATTTGGGTGCTATATAGAACCTATGCAGGAGTTAGGCTAAGCAGTCTCTTTGCCTGAGCTTGCGCCCTTTAATCATCCTGTTGGAATACTGGTGTGTGGGAGGTTTGTTTGGTGTTCAGCTCATGCAAACAGAAATATTTGCAATAAATGCATTTTAAGGTAATGGCAGCAAAGTCTCATGTTGTCTTAATCTGAGATATTTTAAAATACATGTTTCTGTTGTAGATCATCTCCTGTTCGCATAATAGCAACAAGCAAAAGTTTACATTCCTATGCACGTCCTCCACCAGGATCTTCTAACAATGATCCTAACTTCTCCAAGAATGACGTGGATGAAACACCAGTCAGACATGAAAGGGTGAGTTGTTCTGAAACATTTTAAAATAAACATGTATGAGCAATGGGTTAAGGTTTTTTACAAGGGAAACTAGCTTAAAAAAATCTGTTTAGTGTTAATACTATTGCTATTTAAGCTAGTAATACTATTGCTATTTAAGCTAGATTTTCTGTTACTTTTCTTTTTACCACACAGGGTAGGCTTGTAGTGCTACTTCATATTTTTTTGTGACGAGATCACTTTCTAAGAAAGCTCTGCTTCTATTGTGATTCCTTCTATAGAAAGCTTTAAAAAACTGTTCTCTCATTTGACGCCTCAAAAGGAAATATGGATCCCTCTCCTCTGACATGCACAAAACCTGTCAGTCCTGTGTCTCCTTTTCCCATACATTAATTGGTATCTGAAATTTGTCTGTTAACAACAGTGGATTTTCTCCAGGGATTTATCTACAACTGCCTTCAGCCTACAGCTTTCCATTAACTGGACCATAGAGTAATGTGCTTTAAACAATTCTGTAGATGACTAAGGAATGATGAGGTGTAAAATGCTCACACATGAGCATAAGATAGTACATAGGGATGAAATGAATCTCAGAGAATGAAACCCAAAAATGTCAGGATGCATCTCAGAAAGGAGATGAAAACAATCCATTCACATTTATTGCATTTATTTAATCTTTGTCTTCATGTTACATTCCTGTTAGTATTTAAGGCAAAACGATGCCACAAGTGCAAATTAGAGACTGTCTTAAGACATATAAGACCAGCCCTAAAATACTCTGCAGTAAAATACCAACACCATTTTGCTTTTTTTAATAGGCAAATAGTGAATCAGAATCTGGCATTTTCTGCATGTCATCACTGTCGGATGATGACGATTTAGGATGGTGCCATTCCTGGCCCTCAACTGTCTGGCATTGTTTTCTAAAAGGTAAAATAACATGTGTCATGAAATAAGTATTTCTTTTATCTTGTAATTTTTTTTTCTTGTAGCACAGACCTTTTTACCTAACGTTCTTTTTTTCCTTGAAAAAATCTGTTAGGCTCTCGTTTGTGCTTTCATAAAGGACGCAATAAAGAATGGCAGGATGTTGAAGAGTTTGCAAGATCTGAAAGCTGTGGAAAAGAGGAAAATCTCCCAGTCAGTCCTTACAAGGTAGCCCTTAGTTCTAATAAATTCACTGCAATACCTGTAGAAAATACTTTGTTTCTTACGTTACCCCTGTGCCTTTAATTGCTGTCTCAGGAAAACAGGTTGACATTAATGTTGTTTAGAGCTGGTCATTGTGCTGTTTGTGGATCTCATGGAAGGGCACTTGAACTGAATTAATTTATGTTTGTTTTGAATGTTATGTCATCTTTATTAATTTCCAGCTAGATAGAAACGCAAATTAGAATATTCTTATTTTTTAATACAATTTATGATGATGAGTATACACCTAGAGTATACACAGGTATATGCTTTTCTTGGGGGAAATTTTTTGAACTGTATGTGTGTTAACAGGACTATGGTTCCAATGGTTTGAAGTTGATTTCTCATGAAGAAAGCATTTCCTGTGGTGAGTCAGTGCTGAAGCTGACTTTTGATCCTGGCACAGTGGAGGATGGCTTGCTTACGGTAGAATGCAGACTCGATCATCCATTTTATGTTAAAAATAAAGGTATGAAATACCTCAAGTACACTTGGTTGCATATTAAAATATTCTCAGAAAGTGATTGCAGATTTTGTTGGCATCCCATACTGTTCATGAAAGTGATAAAAGTTGTGGTGGAGAAACAATTTACTATCTTTGTAAAGAAATCCAGAATATGAACCAACAAAAAAACCTGTAAAGCCATAAAGCTCCAGGAATACTGCCTATCTTAAGGAAAGATTTCATTGAGTATATCAATGGAGCTCAGGAAAGCAGAAAGACTGGGGTGGTGGGAGACAGGAAAACTGCAAATAAGGGAGGCATTTCTCACTTGCTAAAAATGGAACTTCTGATGGTAAAAGTCTCCAGGTTTTGATTCCTTTTTTGCTAGAATGAGATTTTATTTGAGGTAAAAATAAACTGTTTGCAATAAGAATTCCCTAAGTAAGAGTTTCTGATTTTTATTTTGTGTGAAAGAAACTACATCAGAACATTTTTATAAAATTATGTAATTTCAAGATACGGGATTGCTCCAATGAAGAACTGGAGAGATTGTCTGGCCATTTGTCTAATTTAACTCTTTACCACTTCAGGTTGGTCATCTTTTTATCCAAGCTTGACTGTGGTACAGCATGGCATTCCATGCTGTGAAATGCATCTTGGAGATCTGTGTCTACCTCCTGGACACCCTGATGCCATTAACTTTGATGATTCAGGTGTTTTTGATACATTTAAAAGGTAATTTTTGGATAAAGTGGCCTCAGTGGTCCTTGTATTTAATGAGTAGGCACCTTAAGTTTGGAAGAATTTGAAGCATTATATAGAGGAAAGAGAGAATAGTTTCAGCAATATGAGATAAATGATAGGGAAAAATGAATACTCAGTACTAGGAAAGCTGTGTAATTGTGTGCTCTGCTAAACTGCAAAGTAGTGCCTTGGAGTGAAATAACTTTATAACCTCTTTTTATGATAGTTTAAGGCAGATTAGATAAAGCAGTAAATATATATATATTGTCTTTATAAATTCTCCAGGTAAAATGGATTATGTTTGAAAAACCTAGTACAATTTTCTGACAATAGTATGTCTGCCAGCTGTTATCTCATGCTTCATACGCAACAATACATCTGAATTATCTGAGTAGTTTCTTAGTGGTAAATGCATGTGCAGTGACTCTAGAATACAGTATGTTCATAACCTTATTATTTTTGTGTATTCTGTTTTTTGGCATTCTTTTATATTAGACCAGACTTACCTAACTTCAGAGTTTGATTCACTTTGGGGTTTGCCTGAGCTAGAACATCAACCAGATAACCTTCAGAGGTCCTGTTCAATATAAATTACTCTGAGTCTAAGGAAATAGTAAAGATTTTTCCATACTATTTTGAGATTTTAAGGTTTAGTAAAATCCATCTTTTCCTATGATGTTAATGTCTTTTTAGCATCTGTTTTAAATTCAGTTGCACTTTGTTTTTTACAACAGAAAAAAAGGAATTTAAGATGCTCTTTGCAGTTCAAGCCCTGGGAGCCCTTGTATGATTTCAGTCTGTCAGAGCGAGTTCAGATTGCTTGGCTTCACTCATTTGCTGTTTGGGCATTTTTCTTAACTCCTGTTCTGAACTGCATATATAGAGAACTGTTAGAATCATGGTAGCTACATCTCACTGAGAAATCTGGATTTCTGGCTCCTTACTAATTTGCAGCCCAGCTGAGTATTGCCTTGTACTTCAAATTCTTGTCTTTCTGGGCAGAAGGGAGTGACTAAGGAGCATGCAGCAGCTGAAGCTGTGATAACAGGACAGAAGAACTAAAAACAAAATTCTGTTTCTGTGTTATGGGAAGGAGATTAGGAATAAGAAAGGTGCTGGCCTGTTGTAGAACAGAGGTCTTTCTCCTTATCTTGTGCTAGCCTGCAAGATGGTTAGCATTATCCCTTTTTTGCTGCTTTGTACTTTCCTGAGGGATGGTGGAGGCCACTCGTCGGGCTCCACTCTTCTGTGTGGTTCTGTCCCACGAGAGGAGCCACCTTTGCAGATGGGAACTGGACTGCCACATGCAGTATTTCCTTGCTAGTAATTCTACTTGGTGTTCGCAAAAAAGCTCTTCAAAACCCTTATTTTGGCCATAAATCATGCAACTATAGCCACATGCAACTATAGCACATTAAGAGGAGCCTTAGAATATATACATTCTATGTTTATCCTGTGGTGGTAAATTAGTGGTTTAGATTTATGACTGAGTAGCCCCTTTCCAAGAGTGTTTTTCCCACCTGGAGATTGTGTGCAGTAAAACTACTTCTTTAGTGATTAGAATTTAATTGTAGTCATTGGTCAGATAAAACTTGCAAGAGTTTGTTGTATTTGGAGGTCTGAATTTTATATAAACAAGTCACCTAAGCTGTTCAAAACCTTGAGGAATGTCGCAGTTTTGTCACTAGAGGGCAGGCGTTTGTCAGCACAGCATCAAATAGTGCCAAGTCACGGGCTCTGCGCGGGGCTTTAACCTCACTGGAAGGTCTGTGTGTAAAACAGTATGTATTCAACTGCCTAGAGAAGTTCCTTGTACTGAAGTGAATATAATATAATTTATTTTAGTATAGTGGTTTCGTATTTGCTGTTAGTGTATATTTGCAAATGAACTCATTGCAATTCTTTCCTTTCTGTATCTGTCATTCACTGATCAGGTTTGATTTATGGTAAGGACAGAAGCAGAAAGAAAAAAGTGTGTTTAAAAAGAGAATGAAGTTTTAAGACATAGTATAGTTAACAGATACCTAGCTGAGGAGAGTACATAGCAGAACACAGAAAGTTGCAGTCTTCATCACACTGAAGAAAATACTAACTTACCTGCCAAAGTCTTGTAGTTTTTTTGTTTTTCACACTGACATCCACATCAAGCACAAATCATTATGTCACACAAAAAAGGGCAAAATACTAGAATTGTAGTAAAATTGAAGGGTGAACAGATATTTAGGGATTTTACATGAAAATTACTGGATGGCTTTATGATCTGTCTTTCCCCTGTAGTTACGATTTTACCCCGATGGACTCCTCTGCAGTGTATGTGCTCAGCAGCATGGCTCGCCAGCGTCGCGCTTCGCTGTCCTGTGGGGGAGCAAACAATCAAGATGCTGAGAGATCAGAATGCAGTAGTAAAAACTGTGCCTCTGCTGCATCGTCACATCTTTCCTCCAATCCTTTGTACAGCAAAGCTGGCAAAAGCCACAGCTCAGGGACTGCAAGTACTGTGAGTGCCACTTCTCCAAACAAGTGCAAAAGACCAATGAATGCCTTCATGCTTTTTGCCAAAAAATACAGAGTTGAATACACTCAGATGTATCCAGGGAAAGACAACAGGTAATGATATAAACTGTAGTTTTGCTATTATTAGTGAGTTAGAAGAATATCTATGTCCCAGTTTAAGATTTAAATAGCCTCAATGTTGCATTTGAAATAAATTGTGTGTATTATTTTAAGAATAAGTTTTGAAAGATTTTAACATAAAGGGTGGTTTATGGCTGGACTGTGAATATTTTCAGTACTCAGTGAACTCGATACAAACCATTTTTGGCAAACTTACCTTCTGATAAAACATTGGGGTAAAGCAACTGATACATGTATATGTGTGCACTGGCAGAGGCACAAATAGAGAACCGTCATTGTTTACAGTGATGAGGTGCTCTGCTCATGTGCTGTAATGGAAAAAAGGGAGTTTCTGGTTCTTCTAATTAAGTCTTGACATATTATTGCAAATTGGTCCAGAAGTTACAAGCATTTATTTCCAGTCTGTATATCCTGTTGAAGAGTGGAGTGCTGATAAGTTAGGATATCTCAAAGATCTTCATCCAGACAGCACATTGCCGAATTCTGCTTGCCCTAAAAGCATTCAATGATCTGTTGAAACTTGCAGGAAGAGTTGTCTGACTGTGTTTGGGGGATGGGTATTTGTTAGTTTGTTCTTTTGTTCTTACTCTCAAGCATGATTGCTTCTAAATATTTTTTATTAAGATTTCCATTACATATGTTTTAAGTAATATGTGGTGCTAATTGTGCATATGTAAATAGAAACCAAAACACACGAACATGGACTTATCTTAAAATCAGATTTTTTACTGTACTATACTGTAATTTTATAAAAACTGTTACTGTAAAAATTGCATTGTGACATAAAAATTCTTGAACTGAATCTGGTAAAAATTAAAGTTGGCAGGGATTTGAAAGGGGTTTTACTATTTTATAATGTTCTAATAAGGAGGCTGTAAGTGGTGCTGAAATACAAAATCCTGCCAAACAAATCCCAGCCAGTCTTGTGTGTCCTGACAATGATGTTGTGTAATGTTTATAGTAAGTTCAGTGAAGCAGATCTGCTGCATTCACACTCATTGCAACTATCAATGAGAAATTAAACAGAATGTCAGCCAGGAAAGTTTATGATGGTAATAAATTTAGTTGAAAATGCTGATTTCAAATGGATGCAGTGAACTGGAGCTGTGGCTGCATGGATGTGAAAATGAATTGACTATTTCAGTGAACAAGCAGGACAGTGAGCAGGTTTACCTTGAAGGAAAGAGATGACGAAGTGACAAGTACAGTTAAAAATGCACTGCTCACTGTCCTGCTTGGAAGGCAGTGCAGTTTTTGGCTGCAGTTCCATGGCATCCATAAAACAAGGATGGCAGAAATAGCATTAGTGTTAATTGATACAGGCATTCAGCTACTGTCACTCAAGTGTTGCTGAGGCATTCATTAATTTAGCTGCTGGGAGGCAACTATCATGTTTTTTAAATGTAAGTTTGTGTCATTTTCAGATTACTATGTAGATCTTACAACACAGTAGCCACTTCTGTACAGTGGAGTTCTTATGTTTACTGCTGTTATTTCCGTAGGGGAGTAAGAAAGTACAAAACTTGAGGTATTCTGAGTTAATGGTCTATTCTGAGATAAAGCAGCTCAAGGCATGTCAGCAAGACAGTGAGCTTGTAAACAAAGCACAAGTCAAGAGTCACACGATACTTAAATGGACTGCAAGATCATGTTTGAAAAACTGGTGTTAGGGCTGCACTTGTTTATTTTCTAGGTACTCTTCACTGTAACACTGTAACCATAGTTGAACTTGGTAGTGTGTTCAGAAATTTTTTGCGTAGTGGATCTTCTAGAGATGAGGAAAATAATATTTTTGTTTAAAAGATTTTGTGGTGCATTTTTATTTGGGAAGGCAATGGCTTTTACAGCAGACCTGCTCGCTCTGGGTCACCGTGTTCTTTCCTGAGGGTGTGAGTAATCCCAGTACAAGCTGGTGACCCAGAGCAGACAGGCTTCTGGTGATATGCCTCTGGATACTGTCAAAAGATGAAAAATCTGCAAATTAAACTGGGTATGTTTGCTTCTGATGACAGACCAAAGATACTGGTTCTCAGTTTGGATAGAAAAACAGAAACTCCATTGCCAAAGAGACAGGCTGTGCAAATGGGTTTGATGGCAATGGCATGTAGTGTCCCCTGGAGGAGTTTGCTCGAAGGAGTCATCAGAGCACGTGCAGTGCAGGCTCTAGGGCTGTCTGGGCACTTTGGGATGTGGTCCCTGAATGCTCTGCAGCTCACAGAAATCTGAATGGCACCACACAGCCTTGCAGGAGTCAAATCCATGTTTTTTCTGTGGTGCAGAACAGAACAGCGTTCAGAATTGCTGTGTGTGCCATGTTACGGAAATAGTTGATGACGCTCTAACTGTCGTGATTCTGTTTGAGTATCTTCACTGCCAGCAAGGAACTTTATTAATAGGAGAAGGAAAAGGACTTACTTGTGTCCATCTCCTTCTTAGAGCCAATCACAGAACTCTCATTGCTGTAATCTGAAGCCAAAATGTACAAACCACTTCGTAGCTTTAATAGTCATTGATAAAAGAGCTGTTGTTTAGAGATCTTCATTCAGCTAAAAGACGGAGTTAAAGCTTTAATAGGATATTGATCCAACATTTGGGAGTGCAGTTAAGCAATATGGCAGGCTAGTACAAGGAAACGTTGTCAAAAGACCTAGAGTTTGTGTGGAAAGGAATTAATTCAGTTTCTGGAAATGGTGATAGATGTATTAGAACAAACGGTTCCGTTTGCACAGGAATGGGAACTTATAAGTGTGTTCCACCCAGGATGGATTAAAGGTGGAAGAAGCTACAGATATTGATTAAATAGACATGGGGACTTGCAGTTAATCAAATATTTGGCTGAGGTCATATTCAGTTCATTGCTCTAATTATTAGAGAACATATTTTCAGCAAATCTGTCATATGATCTTCTAGTATGAAAGTAGAGCAAAACAAATGTGAGTTACCATTTGGTGGTGGTTTTTGTAACATCTCTATTTTGCTGGTTTATGCCAGTTGCTGTATGTACACCCTTTGAAACGTTAAAATGTGCATTGACCCATGCTCAGCTAACACAGAAGTCTCAGCTGTTTAACTGCTAAAAGAACTATGAGAAGATAATCACAAGCATGATTATTACAATTTTTAACATACAGCTGATTTCTTCCTTGTGTGTTAATTCCACATTTAACTCACATCTTTTTTAAAGTGCTCAGATAAAAACAACAAAAAAAAAAATCCTAGTATTTCTTAGCACTGTCCTGACTGTACTGTAAACATTTATCTTGCAGAGCCATAAGTGTGATACTTGGCGACAGGTGGAAGAAAATGAAAAATGAGGAAAGAAGGATGTACACACTAGAAGCCAAGGCCTTGGCAGAGGAGCAGAAGCGTTTAAATCCTGACTGTTGGAAAAGAAAAAGAACGAATTCTGTATGTTTGTGAAGCAGTCTTTTTCATCATGCTGTTACATGTGTTCAGATGGGTGGCTACAGTGTGTGTTGTTCAGAATAAGCTGCTTTCTTAGTAACTGAAACCTTCATTTACTCCCCTGTGTTGTATAACTGTTTTTGGCAGTTTGGCAGGAGACAGATCAGGAGAGGGTCTGTCTGAATATTTTATGAGAGTTCTGAGGATTCTGTTGTACTGGAAGTTAGTGTGCTTGTGAAATGCAAAGGAAGGGCACGTGGTCTTTTGCTTTGAAGTGAGTTCATAAGGTTGTACCTAAACTTTTTTATCTTCCGTAAAAGCTTTTTCTTTACCTTTTTCTAGTTTTCTTACTGATAATTTATATCAGCATATATGAAGATATTGAAAGAGCAAAATTATTTTTCCCCATGAATCCTTTTCATTTATTAGTCTGTTCAGCTGTAAAATAAATACAGTAGGTAATACTCCTTCTGTAGGAAAAGAAATTGTTTTCCACTTTGTAGAAAGCCATCAATATAAGAGTCTGCAGCAATGTACTAGTAGGTGGTGGATGTATTAAGAAAGAGAAGGGCTTAAACCTGAAACCATGTAAAGCAAACATCAAAAAGAGGGGATTCTGCTTGTTCAACTAGAAAAGTAGACTGGAAGGAAAGATCCACTGAGGTGCAGAGAGTGCTTGCCAAGTTCTTCCATTTTATGGCTGGGTTGGAGCTTGAAGGGTGGTGTGGACTTCATCTACATGGTTGGTGAAACCATCCATCCATGTGGTGTAATATTTCATCCTCAAGTTACCCCCTTTCCTTTGATGTGTAAATGAGGCTTTTTTCTCAAGAGCATATGCAAAGTGTTGCTTTAAGACTGAATAAGAAATGCTCCAACACTGAGTTCCTTCTTTTTGCTGCACATACTTTGTGCAGTTTCCAGTCCCTTGTTGCAGAAGGTTCCACCAAATCCCAGCTGCTAGGAACAAGCTGTTTTTCTGTTCACTGCATTCTATTTTAATCAACAGTGACAGCTTCTGTTACATTTCCTTGTGGGTTTAGTTAAAATAATATTATTTATTTATTCTGCTCTTACACTACTGCAGTTTTGAGCTTTGGCTGGTGAGATCACAGGCTCACCTGTGAGCCTCAAGCAACTCAGAGGCATGTTTGTGTGTAGCTGAGTAGTGATGGGTTTGCCTCAGTAAGGCTTTCTTGCCCTGCCTTGTAGTAGGATTTTCCTTGTCCCTACAGTCTTCAGGCCAAGAGAACAGGATCTGTAGAACCCATTACCTAAGTGTTACAGTAGGAAATACCCTTTATAATTGTTCCAGTTCACTGAATTGAGCTGTTAGCAGTCTGGTAACCTTACTCTGTAATGACAGTGGGCTCCAGGCTGTGACACAGAAGTCATGATGGTCTTTTGATGATCAGGGAATAAAACTGTCTGGTTTGGCCTTTTTGTTTTCTTCTGAATAACTGACCAATGATTAGAAATACTTGTGCCTTTGAAAACAAGTGTTGGGCCCTTTGCTTGGTAATTGCTAACCTGGTTTTCTCTTATCTTTTCTCAGGGCTCACAACAGCATTAAGCCAGAATTTTCCTGTTAACTCTGTATTTACAAAATGGCTGTTGCTTGATGGCGAGAAGATGCAAGATCAAGGTCTTACTATTTGTTGTGACTATGTGTGACCATAAAATACTGGCACCATCATGGAAATGATCTGAGTGCAGATTTGCTTTTTACAATAGAACATTAAGTAAGCTAAAAACTATCAGCATTTTAAACCAAATTGCCTTATTTTTCTTCCAAACTTCATTATGTATCAGGTAATATAGGCTTGAAAATGGATATCCTGTGGTGCTAAAGTACTTTAGAAAGAGGCGAAGGAGATCTGTATAAATGTTTATTTTTAAAAGAAAATGTACAAAAAGGGGAATTTTAAAATATGTAACAGCTGTTTATATACATTGATTCTTATTGCTGATTAATATGTATTGCACAACTGTATTATTAATTGCGATTCTGGGGCCTGGGATTTTCTGAAATGGCAAAGTGTATTATCAGCTTCCAACTTCCCAGCCTGCCCTGCTGCCAGTAAGTTACCAGAACGTGTGGGAATGGAGGGTGTGGTGTGATGTAGCAAGGGAGCTGCTGCTTGGGATACCACTTAGAAAACTTGTAGCCACAAGGGAGATACTTTTGCATCAGCTGGCACTAGTGAGAGCTGTCATTTTGTGGTGGAAACAATGGCCCGAAGAGGATGAAACAAATAAATAGCGTTATCTCAAGAAAAGTGGTGCTGTTGATATCATCACCATCATAGTTATAACTCTGTGTTTTGTCTTTGCCACATATTCTACAATATTTTATTTTGCCATAAGACATCTTTATGGTGGGGGCAAACTTTGCACTTAACTATATGTGCAACACTTGCACTTTACTTTTTTTTCTCCTCCAACTGTCTAAAATTAGAGCAGCTGCGTTAGGATTACAATTGCTTCTGCTGTGAACATTTACAATCATGGCTTTTCCTGTACTAAACAGCTGTGCGTTGGTTTTTTTTTTAAGAATCACAACTGTAAATTTCAGTTTATGACACGTCTACATGATGTTGCCCCTAAGATTTTTGCACACTATATTCTTGTATATTATTTCAAATAAATTCATTAAAATTTGGTGTTGTGTATTTTATAAAATGAAGAAGACTAATCATGAAGTCAGCCCTGCAGCAATGAGCACATTCTGCATGGGGAGTCTTTACATGAACCCATCCAAAGTATATTTTAATGCTTTGCCATTAGGAAGCTAGTGAAAAAATTCAAATACTATTTTCAGGATTGGATAGATAATGTTCTTTATTATAGTTTAAGCAAGAAGAGTTGAAATCAATATAAAGAGAAGCATTTAGGTTAGTTATAAATATTTTTCCTTGTGTTAAAATTAGTGATTTTTAGATGGAAACTGATGATTCAAATGTTTCAAAAGTACAATTTTCTGAATACGGCTAAAATGTATTCAACTGTTTAAAACTCTACTTGTAGGAAAAGAGCTGCTTCCTTATTTGAGATATTCAGCAATTACACTGTAATATTTGAGTTCTAATTTTATACTTTTCTAGATTCAAAAGGAATGCTTAAGAATGTTTCAATTAGATGTAGACTCATAGCACATAAAAGTTGTACAATTTCTTTATAATATTTCTGTATAAGTATGTTCCTGTAATGTGAACATAAAGCAAGAAGACAGAAGTTTCAGACATGAATTAGGTAAATGTTTCATTGTAAAGCTGATGTACTTGGGGATAATTTACATGAACAGTGAATACCTATGTGGCACCAAAGCCCCCAGCTGTGTTACCGTCCATTCCCTGGTGTGAGAGCATTGTCCAGGTGTGTTCACTGAAGGGTTGACATGGCTTTCTGCAGCAGCTGAACCATTATGGGATAGACTGGTGCAAACTCCTTTCCCTCTCTTGTTCTCACTGATTGAACATAAGCTTCCAGTGCACCACTAAAAAAAAAAAAAAAGTAGCTAAAGCAATTAAGTACTGTAAATTCAGGATCTGCAACAGAAATTAATTGCCTTCTTCCCTCCTGCAAAATTTTCCTCAGATGGTCCTACTTGTCTGAGGAAGGAAGTGAACAAGGAAGGCCTTGCAAAGCTGTATATAATTGTTCCATGATCTTTATCTCCTTTCTTGCATGTTTGAGGAGCAAACAAGTTAACATTTAAATAAGCAGCAGCATGTTGCAGATGGCTTGAAATGACAGCTCTGACGCACAGACTCGGGCTCAGTGCTGCACTGGTAACCTTTAGAAAGGGAGAGAATAATCTCCAGCTGCTGCAGACGCTGAGAATGCAACTTCCAGCACGAAAGGTGGGGCACTGGTGAACACCTGCCATGCCCTGAGGTGATTCCTGGCACAGCCTGGCTCTCTTACACATTGTCACAGGATGTCACACATAGAGTCATCATGTGTGAACTGCACAAATAAAAAAAGCTAAAAAGGGCAACTGTGGTGATGCTTTACAACACAGGGTCACCTTTCAGCCAACATTCTAGTACACAGTATTGTTGAGTGACAGCATAATTGTAAAACAAACACTGTAAGTAAGTGCTCATCTGTTGAGATTCCAACTTACTAATTCATTAAGTAGGCCAAGCTAGCACTGCCACACTTAAATATAGCTTTAATTTTCTTCTCCTTTTCTGCTTTTATTTCTTCATGTAACTGATATGATCATCTTGGAGTTTCCTTCTAGAATTCACTTATATTGGTGCTATTTACAGCAAAACTGTGACATTAAGGAAATGCACAAACAATAGACCCCATTTCAAGTGGAGACTAACAGAGCTGCTGGTGGCTGTTCCTTTTCTCAAACCGACTGTCACCACAGCGCTTCCAGCACTGCGCGGGCACCAGCCCCCAGGGCAGTGGGGTCCTGCCGCCAATGCGGTCACTGAGCACGGAGTGGTTCTGGGTTTTGTCTCGTGCATTCCTTTCTGGGAGTGCAGGATGCACCAGCACAGCTGCTCTGCCAGTGAGGGAGCCCGCCGGCTTTTAGTAACATGGCAGGAACATTCCCAGTCCCAGTGGGAGAAGGCAGATGGTTGTTGTGCACATCTGGTGAAGGGGTGAGGGGGCACAGGGGTCAAGGGAGATGGTAACACAGAGCAACCGCAAAGTTGTGCCTATAAATACACACCCACTGCTGTAGGATGGTGGGCTGTGGAGGCAGAGTTGTATTTATGTTTGCTGCTCCTTCCAACAAACAAGCCTTTGTCAGAACCCTGTGTTCCTGCATGAAGAGTGCACGGATTTGAAGGCAGCACTGCTCCCTGGTATGTGCCTGCTGGCAGCTGGCAGCAGTAGGCAGTGAATCAGGCAAGGCTTAAGGAAAGCAAAAGTACTGAAGAGTGATATTCAGCCCATGTTTCACATACACAGGCTTCTCCTGGCATAAGATGGTAAGAGAGTAGCAGCCAAGATCCCTGTGATACTGCATCTCTGGGAAGCCTCAGATGAGCCCACCAAACCTGACAAACCAGAGGAGATGGTAGGAAGATGCAGGGTCGCAGTACACTTGGGTGCCTGTGAGTAAAGCTGCTGCTACATCAGCAAAGGCTTGGCCCTTCCTCAGTAACTTGTATCAGAGTGTGGCTGGGAATTTCCAACAAAGTTCATTTATCAGCAAGTGGAAGATGCTCCTGAGGCCAAGAGCCTGTGCTCAGTTCTCTGGAGAGAGGAGTCTGAGCTTTGGGTTCCGAGAAGCCAATGACAGCCATGGCAGCCCGGCCCCACAAGCTGATCCTGGGGCTGCTCCCGCTCCTGCCAGCACTTCCCAGCCCCAGCAAGGCCGGCCCTGATCCGTCAGCCTCGCTGCCAGGGCCTGCCAGGAGGAGCTGGCTGTCCCCACGTGCAGTCCCTGCTAATGGAGTTTGACAGGGAGAAAGTGAAGCATGCAACTGTGCAACCAAAGAACCCGAGGCAGCTTCACCTCTGAGCACAGGATGGGAAAGGAACAGCACAGCACGAGGTGTTTCCCACCACAGCTCCTTATGTCCCTATGCAGCATCCAGACTTCACAGTCCCTCTTTGCTGAAGCCCAGGACATACTCTCTGGGGGGAGACAAAAGAAGGAGGGACTGGATTACTGGAGAGTTGAGATGCTTCAGAAAAATAAAGTTCCTGAGCACAGAAACAGTTCCTCATGTTGGCCTTGGTGCACTTGAGAGCGCTTTAATTTTGATAACAACTTCCTTGTGACCTACTGCTGAGGGGTCCACACCACGTACAAATACACTGTAAGGAATCACTTTGAATTTTTTGCACAGTAACAAACCACAACAGAGAAGCAATCCCTTGTTACAGGCAGAAAGACAGGGAAAGAAAATTTATTTTATCAAGCTAAAGTAAACCTGACCTTTTGCACCTGGTCAGCTCCCTGAAAACCTTCAGCCTGTTCCTTCCCAATAGTCCCTGGGGAGCAGCACAGGGTCTACAGGGAAAGAGGCAACTAAAACACTGCTTGCTGCAGCCACAAAATGCTTTGGGTGCAGCTCACTTCATTCCCAGCAAAGGCCATCAGCATCATGAACTGCAGAGAGATTAGGCACATCCACAGGTTTATTTTAAATCCCAAGATTTAGAGAGATAAAGTGAGACTGGGGGAATAGGACAGCAGGAAATTGTGCTTTTTAGATAAACTGGCCTCTTGTAGCAATGAGGGACCCACATGTGATGAGCAGCAGGTGGGAGATGCAGGCAGGGAAGGGTCAAGGATGCCATCAAGGATGCCATCCTGATGAGTGGAGATGCTTCAGAAGAGCCAGAAATGTCTCACATTTCCACACAGGTCAGCACTCAAGTGCTCTGGTCAGCAGTAATTGTTAGACAGATGTTTGTTAGCTGCTACAGAGAATTGTCCCTTGTATTAAAAAGACAGTTGAGAAACTCCTGTGAGTTTTCTTACTGTAACTGTCATTTATCTTGATAAATCTCTCCCCTTCCCCTCAGCAGTATCCCTGTCTTTTCCATCCTATACACTCCTCAAAGTTTGTTGTGGGCTCAAATAGGTTTTTGAAGTCATCACAAGCTGAAAATAGAAAAAAAAACATATTGACCTGCTTAACTTAGGAAGCTCTAACACCTCTTGGTGAAGTTGTGGGTTGGCATCATTATCCAGATGGTAACGCTGCTATCCCTTAACTGATTTATCTCCTTGCTTTGAAAAAGCCCTTGAAAAAGATTACAGCGATAACCAGATAGATGAAAGGGAGAACCCTAAAAGCAGCACCCAAAACCACTCAATGTGAGCCCTTGATAATCCTTTGCCAGACTGTTATTCCCATCAGATCAAACAAGATGGAATGAGATTTAGGCTATGCTAAGTGCCATACTGCAGTATTACAGTCCTACTGTCACACCTTCTAGCAGCTTTTATCTTTTTTCCTTCTCTCCTGCCCCAAAAGAATCTGATTTAACTCACAAAACCAACTCCATCAGAGACAGCTAAAAGGAGTTTTGCAGGTCCCTTCTACTGCATTTGCTCTTTTACTGTGGCTTTGCTTGCATTGTTTCAAAGAGATGGAGTCAAACTTCACAAATATAAGCAACCTGAAGAGCATCACAACTCTTACCCACTCCAAAGACAATCAGTAATGTCAATACTGTAAGATGAATTCTCAGGCATTTTTCTAGAAGAGACCTTTCACAGCTTTACACTAAACAATGATAACAAAAGCTTTCTGAATACTCCAACTGCATTCGCTACTTTCCTGTGTCCCACACTTGCATCTCCAATAGAAGTATTTAAACATTCTGAAGCTGAATGTTTTAGAAAGCCATTCATAATCACTAGCTTTACCTGAAAGAACAGTGTTTCTGGTAAAGCAAATTGGCCTGGAGAACTCCCTGCTCCCTGTGCCCACCCAGGGAAGGCTGGGAGCCTGCTCCTACACAGGCAGGTGTAGGAAAGCAGCCGAGAGGAGGATGAAAAGCTCCTGCAGCTGCTGAAGGCTGGTAGCAAAGAGGCAGCCACAGTCACCTGGAGCTCCACACCCTACCAGGTGACAAGGGAATCATGGTCAAGCTCAGAAAACTCCTTTGCCTTGCTGCCTGTGGGAATGACACCACAGAGGCAGCCCAGGAAGTCTGTCCATTCCTGGTAAGGAAAGGTCCAGGTAGTAAAATAGCACAAATCATGAATCCAGGCAGGAAGGTTGTTTGGAGTCCAGAGAATAATGGTGAGGTTGCTCCAGAGTGAGAAGGAGGAACGGGCTGGAAGAGGTAACTAAAAGCAGCAATGGTCATAGAGTAGACATGGTTCCAGAAGTTCATTTGGGATGGGAATTTTGTTTTGCTGAAGACAGTCATCAAGTCTTCAGGGGACTGCAGCATACAGGAATACGGACAGTGCAGGAAGTTGCTTGTGGCAAAGCAAGATGATTGCTGCTGCATGAGGCCAGACTTCAGTGCAGACTGCCTGAGCTGGGCAACTTGGAACATCACAGGAGCTGCTGGGAAGCCTACCTGACTCTTAATTTGGGGAGATAAATGAATTCAGGGGCTTTGTTAACACCTGAAATGCAGACTTTTCCATGATATTTTGGTAAACTTTAGCAGTCCTAGCTCAAATGAGCTTTTGTTAACTATGCTGACAGTACAGGACTCAATTCAGATGCACCAATTTACCATTAAAATCTTGTCTTTAGAAATGCAGGCTCACTCCTGTTGAGGACACCAGTGCCAAAGCAGTTGTGGAAAAATAAACAGCACTATGGGTGAAAGCAGTATCATGAAGTCTCCAGCACAGAGGAGATCACAGCTGTTGTCATATCAAAAGATGTAATATATAGTTGTATTATTGTTTTTTAAGATGGAAGAAACCCTGTTTATGTAATATACAAAACATACTCTTGAAGGGATTAGACTAAATAATGCCCTAAATTCAGCATCTTCTAGTCTAATAAAGGACATAAAACCTGTTCAGCAATCTGTTTCTATTTTAAAAGACAAGCTATGGTATACTTTACAAATATTGTTTGTAAAAGAGAGCTATGGAAGGAGGGTTGGTGGGATGTTCTGCATATATTAATGTTTCATTAAAAATGCCATAAGAAGTAAGGAAAAAAAAAAAGCCCTAAGTTTAAGATGCCCTCCCACATAAGGAAAAGGATTTTAAAGCACTTATTAAATTACTTCACTTGCATGAGCAAAACCATGAGCTTTCTTGGAAATCAGGACAAGCTGATTATATAAGACCCTGATAGTTCTTCTTTAAAATGCTATTTGAACCCATGAAGATTTATATCTAGAGTTAAAAGGAAAAAAAAAAAAGATTTGGGTTGTGGCTTTTAAGGGATCTTAATGGGTATCCCTTACAATTACTCTAATTAATTAATCTTCTATGGAATTGTGAATCCTAGCGCTACCCTCCTGGGCTCTGCCTTTGGTCAGATGGAGTCAGATTTACGTCGGAAGCTTCAGAAGAGGCAGGGATCATCTTTCTGCTCGGTACTGGGACTCCTGTCCTGATCAATCAGCAGGGCAGCTGGAGGATGCTGGGGCCAGACTTTTCTCTAGTATTTTGGTAAAAGTCCATTTGATCTGCAAACTTTAGGGCAAAGCAGAAGATGGAAAATCTGCTGTGTGAGAGCACATCTGTGTGACACCAGGTCTATTTAATCCAGTGCTATAAAAATTACTGTAAAACTGAACAGTAAAACCTCCAACAGCATCACCTGTAGGACAAGAGAGGAGCAGGAGACATCTCCTGTTATTCCAGACTGCATAATGAAGAGATCAAAGGGCCCGTGCACTGACAGAGACGCCTGAGAGCCACCCGGGGTGCACGAAAGGCCGGCGGTGCTGCAGCCTCCCCTCCCGGCTGCGCTCCTTCCCCGGAGCAGAGGCAGCGCTGCCGGCTCTGCCCAGCCAGGCTGAACCCAGCGCACAGATGGGGCTTTCACGGTGCTCCCCGAGCTGCCATTTGTCCCTGCCCCGGGCAAGTGAGTGGTCAGAGCAACTCCTCAGCTCAGGACAGCAGCTCCTTATGGAAATGAACCCTTCACTGGGCCTGGCTTTCAACTCTGCTTCAGCAAGGCTGAGCTTGAATAAGGGCAGTTAACACACACTCTAATGGTAGAGGTAAGAATTTGGCCCTTGAATGGATGAACTGTCCTTCAGGCTGGCTCAAATCCTGTCATGTCTAATAGGGTTTCTTTTATGGAAGAAAAGTTGAGTTTTCAAGTTTAATTTAAAAAGAAAAAGAAATAAATTCCCCTGGCCACGTAAAGAAGCGCTCCTTTCAACACAATCCCTGCTCAGGGAGAACACCTGCAGCAGGGTCATCTCACCTAACTTTAAATGTCTGCAGGGCAGCTGGCTGCCTGAGAGAGCTCCTGTGTCCCAGCCCACACTCCATTCACTGAGCAGAGAAAATGGGAGCTTTCAGGACACAATGCAACTGACCTATTTTAGGTACCTGCTTCAGGATGAGATGAATCAGCCCCAGCAGCGCCTTTTCTCTCTGTTGTCTATAAAGGGAGTCTGGCAAATATACCTCTGGCCAGGTAAATATCACCCCTCGTGCTGAATACAAGCAGAAAGAAATGCACAAAAATGCTCAGAATGTGACTAATTCATGCCATTCACACCACGTTGTGAGCGAAGCCTTTAAGACCTACAGAGCGGAAGAAGCATTCCAATTACCTTTAATATGAAGCTAGAAAGATCCTGGTAACACAAGGAAATTAATATCTAGGCAGCAGGTCCCTAGAGTAATTGCACAGTTGTTACAAAGGGAAGTTGCACAAAATTACCATTTGCAAGGCTGCAGCAAACAAAAAGATAATGTCCTGATGTAGGCCAGTGCAGGGATCTGAAGGCTCCAAACATCGAAGTTCAACTCACACAGCTGAACGACTACAGGTGGAAAAAGCCTGAAGAGGGTGACTGACAGAAGAGCAAGATGCCTGCAGTTCAACTTGGTTCATATGAGACACACAAAGAGCTGGCTCAGAAATCTTCCAATAGAGTATTAAAGAAAATATGAGTGATTCATGGTCATACTAGTGACTGATGTCTGCTTGCCTGCCTTACATATGGATAACCAGCCATGAAAAATGAATACAGGATTCAATGAAAGGATTGAAAGGAAAACTTAAGTATTCCAGCTTCGCTACTTGGTCTAATGGATGACACTGTCTCAGCCAAAAAGCCTCATCCCAAGGTTTGTTCCTTAATACCTCCATGGTTAGAACAATTTATCAGTGTCTGAACATGACCACCAGCACGCCCATTAACTGAATCAGTCTGGATGAAATTTAATTGCAGACAAAGACAAAGATGTGTTGTAGTTTAAGGATGGCATTTTCAAACTTGGGAAACAAATTGAAGAGAACAAAATCCTACCACTTCTCAAATGATTTCCATTCCCTGCTTTCCCTACTATATCTGAGATTCAACACTGCCAGTGTTGCTAGTACTATCAGAACAGAAATTACAATCAAAATATTCATAGCTGATTACATATACAGCTCTGTCAGCCCTGTACCTATCACCTATGTCCCTGTAATTCAGTGTCATGCCTTGACATTCAATAAAAGCTAGTTTTGTAGACAAACTAGACTAATAACAAGTATGATTTTAAAAAAATACACATATGAAGAGACACAGTTTGTATTTTAATATTTCAGAAATAAATCCTAGTAACATCTACTGGTGATTAACTAGTATCTCCTTAACTGGCCCAATCACTGCATGGGACTGTGTGGTGCTATCAGCTTCAGGAAGTGTAAATATTTATAGCAGACTCCTCTTGGCTGCTTTAGAAGTGTGGACAGAAAACAGTTGACTTTCTGAGGCACAATCACTGTTGGCTAGAATGTAAAAGTCAGCTTTTATCACTCCAGCAAAAGCTGGCAACATCCATGCATGCTAGTTCAAGGACTGAGCTGGCTCCCAGGCCAGACGGAGCCTGGTGCAGCTACATGTGACAACTTTTCCCAGGTCACAGGTGTGGGGGACACCAAGGTCACTGAGAAGATGGCTGGAAAGTTCAGCCATCCTCTTTAGGAGCCAAATGATCATCTGAGTCTTGAATCCTGAGGATCCCCAGGTTGGTTTTGTCATGTTCATACAAATCTGCTCTTTCTAACATGCTTCAAAACTTAGCTTGATTTGAAAAACAAGACTCCTCATAACTTTTCCTAACATCTTAAGATGCAAAATAATATTTAGCTATGAAGTCATCTACTCTAGAAAGATTTCAAAAATCTGATGTGATTATTACTTTCTAAAGATCATGAGTTGCTTTCCTGAAACACAACATTCCAGGTGTGTAACAAGGGTCTTCTAGTTTTAGATTTCTACCTACTTTTATATTGGTTAAGCTTTCAGAGCTTCTCTTTCCTGATACAGATGACAGGACAGCTGCAGTCTTGACTTTCCAGCAGTTAGGAGAGAGAGGCAGTTTTGCAAAAACTCATTATTAATTTAAACCATCATTGTGCATGGTTTACTTCTTTTACAAGAGGATTATGTGTTCCTTCCAAAGGCACTGGAGAGTTTGAGTACAGGGAGGTGGAGGGGAGAGTCCAGTTTGTATTTCTGCCACTTTGCAACTCATCCCATGAGTGGAGAGGAGGTAATGGTATTTATGATACATCTCCTGAGGCACTTTTTTTTTACTTTTCAAGAGTCCTAGTGTGCAGATAAGTTACTGCTCCATTATCATAAATGTAGAGAAGAAAGAAGCAGGAATTTTACCGTATGAGAGCAAGCCTGTCCTTTTCAGATGGATGATCATCGAGCCACTGGGAGTAGCGGGCAATGGACCACTCAGCCCTCTGGTACAGAGAAACACAAACACCAATTACACAAAATGCAAAAAGGGAAACAGACACACCAATTTCAGAATCATAGATGACATAAATGAAAGCCACATGAGGCTCTCAATACTGCAGTGATGCAGAATGAATTAAGAAATCAAAGACAATTAACAGGAATAGCCCAGTATGTTATTTGGGAGCTCAGAGGTCATCTCCTGCATCAGCTGTTGGCCCATTACTGACAGGATTTTTATCTAGATTTCCTGCATCTTACAAGAGAAGGATCCAGGCAATTTGCAGTCTGGGGAAAGATCTGCAACTTCTGCTATGAGCTGACAGAATACTAAAGAATTGAGAGTCTATTTAATATCAGGTTATCATATCCCTATTATTAATCAATCAATTAATTTAGTAAACCAATTATTATAATGCCTTTGCCACAATAAAAACAAAGCCAAAAATTATATAAAATATGCATTTGAATAATTTTTAACTAAAACAGCTAGGGCAAACTACAATGCTTGTTGCACCTTTGAACATCTGAAAAGAAAAGACAGGTTGATCTTATTACCTGGAAGGGTGATTTTAGCTCTGGTGGTGCTCTTGTAAATAAGAACTGAAGAATAATGCTGAATGGAATAACCTCTCCCAGAGCTGGGCTACTGGCAATATGCTCACTGGTCTGGAACAGCAGTGGTCTGGAAAAATGTAACAATACACTCATTAAATGAAGAAAAAGCTTTTCTAATGCGTAAGATAAGTGCCTCTATGTGGTGGCAATATTGCGTTAGGATAGAACCGTTGAGTTTTTTGCCCCTACTCTGCATCTTGGGTTTCCAATCCAAGTCCAGTTTGCAAAAATTTTCAGCAGTTGCCTATTGTAATTAAACAACACAGGACTGTAAATTTTGCATTTCAGTAAAAACATTTAAGGTAACTATAGAATTCACTGTCATACAGAAAATGTACTGAAAGCAACACAAAAAAGAACAGTTTGGCCAACATTTGCATGACAAAGATTGTTAAATCATAGTTATACTCTGCATAAAATTTAAAAGAACTTTAATCTATTTCTAATTTGCAGGTGGGTGTTGCCAAAAAAGCTCTCAGTTCAATCAGAACTAACAGGAGGTAATAAATCAGTTTTGAAATACAGTTTAGTCATACTGCGACTGCAACGCACCTGAATGACCTCAGCTGTCTGTAAGATTTTCCCAAGTCAGAGACTCGCCGACACAGCGGTGCTACTGCTAACTCCATCTACAAAAGCAAACAGTTCCACTTGAATTAGACTCTCCCAAAATATAACACCTGGTATTGAAGTAGCCTGTCTTTAAGCAATAATCCAAACTTGCAGACTAAGTCAGTGACTTCTCTCTGGTGGCTGAATTAAGACAAGAAGCTGTCTTTTCCTTTCATACTATGTTGCCCAAGCCAAGACTTCTGCCTTATTCTTGGCAAGACAATAAGCATTTCGTGACAAATGATAGAGACAGTCTGTGCATAACAACAGAAGGGGCCTTGTGAGCTTTCTGAGACTAAAGCTTTGTTTCTTGCAGCAGGTTTATTTTGTTGGTGATGAGTTTCCTAATTAAGCACTTATGTCAATACCCCAAAAATCTGGGAAGAAAGCAAATCTAGGCAGGTCTCCACAAACCACTGTTAAAGCAGTAAAACTGCAGACACATTTCAGCTGGGCACCCTTTCCTTTGGCGAAGGACAAGGTTAAAATGATTCTTTCCTGAACAGTGGCCCCCAAATTTTGGGGCACAAAGCCTGTACAGATTAGATAGAAGGCGGCTGTGATCTATCGCCAAAGGGTCATATGGAATCATGGTTAAAGAGTAAGACCATTATTTTCATACTTATTTTCATACTGTTGGGTTTCTGAGTTAGTGCAGCCATCTTTAAAAACAAACAAGTTTAAAACACTTTCTGTTGTTGAAGCACGGGAGTTCTGCTTTTTGAAGAAGAGCAAGGCTCCACTTGGGTTTTTACATCTAAATTCTGTCACAGGCTTTTCATTAACAGTGAGGACACTGAAGTGAGAAAGAACCGTTTCCCTTCTGGATCCCAGACTGAACATGAACATTACACAGCAAAATTTCAGTTAATGTGCACACTTAAAAAACCCTGCAGGTAATTTTACTCAGACATGGATTAAGTCTTTATTTTTTGCATTCCTGAAGTGTCAGCCAAATGATGGATCAATATTTATTCTCTGTTTTTTTAAAATCCCCAACTTGAAAGGCTATTCAGACTTCGATTTACATATAAAATGCACAATTAAACTAAGTTTCAAAGGATGACAGCTAAAATAAGTAACAAGATCAAAACCACCATACAATGAGTTTCCCTTGTAAGTAATATTGCTGAACGAGTTTCAAAGTGTTTGTGATATGACACTATTTACAGTGAAGCCTTTAATACTATTATATTATTCTTTCCAGCTGCAGCATTTCCTCAGACAGAGATAGCTGCTGGGCCACCATCTTCACCAAGGGCACTATATAACTATGCTGGGATTCCAGCATAAACAAGGAACATGGTGCAGTGAACTATGATGCCATAGTTCAGCTAAACCCAGAAGAACTTAAATTAGTGAATAATGCAAATCAAGGCTATATACTTCAAGGCTATATACTTCCCTCTTTAAAAGCAGGTGGCAGAATAGAAGTCATCTCACCTGCTTCTCAACATCTACAGGTTCTCTTCAAAGGCAGTGGAGAGAAATAGCCACTCTTGGGGGGGGTGATGCACCTTTCCCCAAGGTGGACACCTAAAATAGGTCAGGCAAATCATGTTTGTAGGAATAACCCCCTAAACAACACTCAGGCAAAGCTGGGAAAGCCACAGGGCCCAACCCAAGCATCCTGGCTTCCCGTGCCTACCAGGAGAGGTGGGTAGCTCTGGAAAGCAATGGGGAATGCCCCACAGAGCTTTCCCATGGGCAGTGCACAGCCACTGCCTGAGCCCAGGGACCTCTGTGTACCTGCCCACAGCAGGCACTTCCAGGCCACTTGAAATCTGCATTACGCAGATTTCACTCACAGGAGAAGAAAGTGAGGAAAAAATCCAGGACATAAGGAAATAAGGCTCCAGACCTGAGTAACAGCCTGACTTCCTTTTGCCTGCTGCCCTTTTTGGTCCCCAAATCTTTAGGCTATGAAATGGCCCCTCTATACAACCTGAGAATGAGGTCACCTCTCCTGCAAGCAGGTGGGAGGTCAATGTCCCTGTGGCTCAGGAGCCACCAGCTGCTGTGCTGTGCTGAATCTGCTGGCACAAGGTAGTGAGGGCATGCTCCCAGGGAAGGCAGGCTCTGCAGGGAACTGCTGCAGGGAACTGCTCCAACTCCAAGCTGCAATGAAGCTTACAGCAAGCTCAGCATGTTGTTCCCCCAGGTCCCCCAGGAGCACAGGTGGGAGCCAAGAGGCTGGTGTGCCCCACAGGATCAGGAGCAAGCAGCCAAAATAAGGAGCTAACCAAGTATGCTTTGCTGCATCATGATACAAGAACCCTACAGATCCTGAAAAACAAATGGGAGCAAGACTGATTTCTCCAGAGCTTCATTTCAGGCGCCAGTATTGGCTGGGGGCAGCTGGAAGCAGCTGATATCCTGCAGGAGCTGGTGTCCCAGCTCTGGCGGGAGCTGTGGGCTTGTAGCTGTGAGGGACCAGGGAGAAGATAATTCCTTTAGGTTCTTTAGAGACTTTGATAACAGGCAACAAACTGCCAGTCTGACTTGCGGAAACAGAGATGCATGGATCAAACAGTACTCATGAGGGGGAAGAAATAACAGCATAGCAAAATATAATTTTGCTTAATAAATTTTAAAAGATTGTTTCGCTCCTGGAACATAATACGAAGTAATGAGATGTTAAGTGAAACTTCCTACAGCTTAACCAATTCCTTATTAAAACAAATTTAAATGAATTCTCTTGAATATACTTTGTAGTTTCCATAAATTAAAATTTTTAGTCTTAAGTACTAAAAAAGAAAAATTACTTTGGAAAATTCTATTACTTCATCTTCAACCTTTATTCACCGTAGGAAATTATTAGTATTGCTAGAACTAGATAGATTTAATGGCAGCAGATGGTGGATTCGTGAAGTAATAGCTGCCAAAGAAAAATATTGTTTTTAAGCTTTGCAGCATACTATACTATCTCACATTGACTCATGAAGAGTGGGAATGAGTGCAAACTAATGTGGTAAAAATGTACATAAACCAAAGAAACTCTTTTTTTTAACTTTACAATACTAGTCTTTGTGTCATATCCCAATCTCTTTCCAATAAAAAATATAATCCACATAATAACTAAGATTGTTTTCTTTCCTTGTATTTTAGGTGTTTATTTAAGCCCAGTGACACGGTGGGATGCTATGGCATCCTTCTGCTGTCACAATCATTTCTGAGGCCACTGAGAGGGGTTTAGTGTCTCTGCTGAGCACTGTGCCAGCCCAGGAGCAAGTGCTGGGGAGGAACCATTCGGCTGGAACAGCTGCTGTTTGCAAGGTGCTGGAATTGGGCAGAAGACTGAGCGTGCATCACTTCTGGTTGTGTTACCTGTCATCACCTGAAACGGCATCAACTGTTGATTCACACAGTGAGTTCTACTGTAGCAGCCTCTGCTGTGATACACAACTATAGTTTCAAAGCCTGTCAGTGAGCTCTTGCATCAGGGGATGTTTTTGGCTGTCGGCAGCCAGTATTTGTATTATGTGTGCAAGGCCCTTCACTCAGCCACGTCCTGTGGACTTTACATATAAAAGGGTAAGTGGTATTTTCTGTTTCTTTTCCAAATTTCCCTTCCAAACTGTAAACTTGAAAATTCAAACATCCAGGTTAAATTCAGTGATAAATCAGGTGTTCAAGCAGTAATTTGCAACCACAGAGGCTTGATGTGATATTATCATTAACACAGAATCCAAGGGGAGCACTAGGAGATGAATGCGCTTGCCAAAAAGCAAGAAGCAGATAGAACAGAAGAATGCCTAATGACTTGTTTCTTTTAGCTTTGTTCAAAACCCATTGCTTTCCCATGATTTATTCATGTTAGTTTGCTATGCTTTGCAGGACACAGTGGCAGGTGCCTGCCCAACATATGCTTCTTTTCAATGGTTAATGCTATCTAAGCCTAAAAAGGCAATATTATCTTTTCTTCTCATATGACTCTGCCATAGCCCATGGCTAGGTGGTCAATTATCTGTTGAACTATTCACTGGCTGGCCATATTGAAAAAAATACATCACATGCCTGGCTTCTCTAATTGGATTATGTTCAGCAACCCAAGGGTGAAGTTGAATACACAGTCTAGATACAGATAATGCATATATATTGAAGAGTGTTTTAAAAAAAACCATAGTGAAGTTATTTTTCAGTGCTTATTGTGGTATTTTCAAGATCTCTCATTACTTAAACAGCTGTTTTTTCAGCTGGAAAATCTTAACATTAAATTTTTAGCAATTACATTTCCTCCTGGCCAAGATGAATCCCAAGTTTTTAAATGTTACCTCAAAATGCTTTTTTCTAGCCATTCACCAGGACAGAATGCTTTAACAAGCAAGGGAGCAGAAGAGCAGAACTATTATATGAAAGAAGCTGGCCTTGAAGGGATGTGCAATTTGATTTCTCCCCAGTGCAGCAATTCCAAAACGGTTGATGTTTAAGTAGATCTTTCAGCTGTAACACCTCTAAAATAACACACATTAGCAAATAATTCCCTCTTTCCAGGAAGATAATTAGCACTAAACATTAAATGTATTTTAGCTTTAGTAGTTTCTGTCTTTATGACTACAACTGTGATTACAGCATCCTGCTGCTCTCATTTCTCTGTAAGAAACTAGAAAGCAAATTTTTAGGAAAAATTATAAAAACCACTTTTACATTTGTATCATCATGTTTGTTCAAATGAGCAAATATATCTACATTTTTTAAAATCCAAATGCCTAATATTCTTGCTTTTTTTTAATGCCACATACTGAATCAGGAAACCAGATTCTGACCATAGTGTAGGAATAGGATAGGAACAGCTCTTCTACACTAGAATTTAGCATTGTAAACTTCTACCATAAAAACATTTTTCTAGGAAAATTCAATAAAACCCAAATATTTTGCAGTAATTTTTTGAGAAAGACTTGAAGAATTAGTGGCAGCATTAACTGTCCCCTATCAAAACTGTCTGAACACACTACTGAACAATGCCAAAAATCCCAACCATAAATCATGCCTAGATAAGAAATACAGAAAAGCATCTAGAGAATAGTATCAACTCTAACAGGACCAATAAAAATTGTTCATTCTTTGCTGCATTTTCCAGCACTTCCATTGGGTTTTAGGAAGGCCTGAACTACAAGCCACAATCCCAAAGTGTGACTAAGTGCTGTAACAACTCTGAACACCAAGCAAGTTAAAAGGTGCTCCGGAGAAGAACTTGCACTCCCCAGAAACAGAAGGGTTGAAAACCATCAGGGCTTGCTGGCTTGATTGCCTCCAGGAAACTATTTTTTTTCAGTCTGACAAGTACTGAATTAAAAAGTGAAATTTGGTATTAAATATGTGAATATTGAATTATGAGCACCTTGAAAATAGAAAACCAAATAAAACAAGCTGATTCGGGTGTATACAGGAGCGAGCTGAAAAGTAATCTTGTGCTATTGCTTGCATAAAAACTGAGAGCATGAAAAGAGCTGAACTCAGCCTGGAAATGTTTCAAATGAGACTCCCAAGGAACTGTGGCACTGCACTTGATAACAGCCTTGCAGTGCTGTGCACATTTCCTAGGGCTTGCAATGTTCCTGTGTTCCTGTAAGCAGTGATTTACATGAAATCACATTAATGATATTCAGGCATATTTCAATCATAGCTCTGTTTACAGCTGCCACAGTGGCACACACCTAGTCTCACTGCTGAGAAATCTGTAATGCACAGAACAGGCAAATGCCATACACACTGCAAACAGAGTTAGACAGAGAATTCAACAGAGCTACAGCAGTAATTCCTAATGTATGAGTAGCTGAGCCTCACTCCAGAAAATTGGCTGTTAGGCACTTCAGCCAACCCAGCTCTGAATGAAGAGAACTTGAAATCAGTTTTCTCCCTTCTGTGTGGACACCTGTTGTTTTGAGGCAACTTATCGGTAAAACACGTTTTCAGTGCAAAAATTTTCAAATCCGACTCTCAGCCAAAGCTATTCTTGCTGAGTGTAAGGCAGCTGTAACTCTGTGAGTGCCCTGAAAGAATGCGAAGAAGCATGAGATATCCAAAATCTGATGCAATCAAAGGTTACTTGATTCATTGCAGGTGTGTTTATAATAAGAACTCAATCAAAGCTTCTGGACAGATTTCTGCCCAGGTCTTTTGCTTGCAAGCAACCCCAAAATACCATAAGGGGTTTTAGATCTCAAAATTCAGTTCTGAGCAGGAACATGTAACCCTTTTTCACGTAGAGAAAATCCAAAATTACTTTACATGACAGAACACAAGTAAAAACAGTTTATAAACAAACCTACTCCTACACACAATATCTTTCCAGGCAGGTTGTTTCCTTTGGGTTTGGCTTTAGTCCAACAATGCAGTGCCTTTCTGGGACTGAAAAAAAGCCTGCACACAGCACTTATGCCCATTTGGAAAAATTTATCCTTCTCATCAAGCCAGCAGCCCAGCTAAATACCTGCTCCCTGCCCTCCTCAGCCAAAAGCAGCAGCAACCTCTCCTAGTCCTCATCAAAGCTGCATTTACACCAGGACTCCTGGCTGGGTCAGAGCAACAACCACCTTCCTGCCAGGCTCCCGGGAACTGGCATCGTGGGCATGTGCACAAAATCCACCAGGTTTTTGGGAGGAGCACACACATCCCAGAAAACATGGATATAAGGCAGCATCCCACTTACAAAATGTTTCAGTCCTTTTCCTTCTATCCTGAGCAAGAGGATAGAGTGTCCAGGCCATTCTGGACACTACAGCCCCTGTGCAGCCTGGGACACACAGAGCAGCTCTGTGCAGAGATGCTCAAAGGCACAGAGTGAGTGCTGAGTTGGCTCAGCAAATTCCTCTACACTCTATGAAAACATATCTTCATTTTTCACTTAAAAGGTAGCCCATGTCAGAATGGGAAAAATCAGTGTTTAAAAATTCTAAACAAGTTATATTTTTAGATTATAACAGGTGCTTAGATCAGATGCTTTTACTATTCAATCAGGTGAAAAAATTTTCCAAATTTATATGACTTACTTTAGTTAAAATTAGCATAAATTACAAAAATTATCTCTATTCCTTCCACAGGAAGAGTCAAGTGTCCTTTTTTTGCTTCCAGTTTTATGCCATTGTCTTCAAAATAGAGAAGGGAATGGAACCTTCTCGCTGAAAGCAATTGAAAACTTCCCCTTCATTTCTGTGGTAAAGGGCTGATTTGCTATTTTTGAGTAATGAATAGAAGAATTTTACTCAGGAATATGTAACTCACAGGCAAATGATACAAAGCAGCCACAAGAAGGAGTGGAGGTGGCAGCAATTCCTCCCTCCCTCCCTTCCTCTCCTACCTCAGTTACCTACCAGCCAAAATCAGCACTCAGTATGCAGACAGCTGGTGCTAATTCCCTTTTCCACTTGGATAATAATAAATGGCAGCCTCAGATTGATCCGTGGTTGCCTGATTCTTTGGCACGTTAACCATACAGTGGTACTGCAGACAAATTAAATTTTAATATCGTAGGTAACACAGACAGGCAGTGGATATGAATCTGGCAATTTCTTTTGTGGTTTAGTCCTGCATAGGTGTAAGGTAAAGCTGAGATGCAGGTCAGTCAATTGGGTCATGAAGAGAATCTCACAAGACAACTGCCCTTCTGTTTCCCACAGGGCAGCTCCTGCCCAGGATACTGATATTTCTTTAGCTTGTCTCCTGCACTGCAAAGCAGCTGAGCTAGCCCTTAACCACTGTGGGCACTGTGATATATAGAGTGATTAAGGAAGTGACACACCATATTCTATTAGAAGAGAGAGAAAGAATGAAGTGAATGAATGGTGGCAAATGATGGACATGCCACAGAGGTCGGCCAAATGGGACAACATGCCAAGATGCAGCTGAATTTAAATGCAACAGTCACCTGGACAGAAAGCTGTCAGACCTCCCTGAATGTGCCTTACAGTGGTGAGGGATCTTCAACTACTTAGTGGATGCATTTCTCAGGATCCAGTATCTTATCAGAGAGGATGTTTAGACCTGGCATGCACCAATCTCTACAACTTCCTGTTTACACTTCAATGGGCACAAAAGCATTGCTACTTTTCAGTGAAATCAGTGAAATGACACTAAAAATCAGAAATCAGCACTGAAGGTACCTGTGCAAAATCTGCTGCCAGGCGCATCTTCCCACCTTCACCGAGGGGCCTTATTAGACTGGCATTGCGAATGAAAAGCTCAATTGCTCTTTGAGCCATGGCTTCAGTGTTATCAAAGACAAAGTCAAAACACTCAAAATGTCTGAAGTAGTCGCTCATGACTCTTGCTATAAAACCCTGAAGCTCTTTCATGTAGAGAGAACAAGGGACATCTGGTTTTCCTGAATTGGATAATGATCTGAAAAAAAACAAGAGAAGAAAAATAAATAGGGGCAGCTAAATTAATCTTTAAAACACAACCAAAACTTATTGGATTATTTTAAACTTTTTTCCTACCCCATCAAGTCATGACATGAATTGTAGTCTCATTTCTACTCAGAATATGGAGCATGTAACTCTCTCTGAAACTATAGTCAGAAGATAATTCTTTATCAGCCATGCCCATGAAGAATTAAAAGATGAAACAAGAAATAACAAGATAAAGGGCAATACCCCACTCCTACCCACCTTGCAGAGCCTCCTTCAATTTGGAGCCTACACCTGAAATCCAGATCCTAAATTTGAATGTTCCAGTTGTTGACTCGAAAGTCTAATAGTGGATCATAAAATATAAACATATGTCACAGGGTTACTAATTTAGCCTGTCAATCCCAAACCTGTTCTCTATATAGAGTAAGTATCTGAGATTCCTCTAAACCCAGGATAACAAAGTCAGTATCACAGAAGCAGCACAGAAGCCCCTGGATACAAACCAATCCTCCTTCTCTTTCTTTGACTGACAGTTGGGTCAAAGAGCTCTTCCAAACTTAGAAGAACACACAGGCTATCTAAATAAACTTAGACTTTGGCTGAAAACTGTTTGCCCACCTAGAGAGATATTGTGCTACTGGTGCCAAATGAGGGTACGGGTAAAATGTTGTTAAAAAAAAAATTCAAAAGGAAAATTCAAAATGTCTCTGAAAATATAGTATTTTCAGTTAATTTTCAAGACAGAAAACAGGACAATTCATGATGATACAAGCAATGTCAGAACAGACATGACAACCAAAATAAAATTTAGGAAGGAAGTCTCAATTATACATCAGATTCAAGATCTTGGCATGTAAAGAATCCTGGAAATTTTAATAAAATGCACTGGGAAAATAGCAAAACTTACTGAACCAGAGATTTAAATTTTTAAAAACGTTAATTTTAACTATTACATCACAGGCTTTATGCTTTGAGAAAAAGGAATACTGACAGTTCTGAAGACTGTCCAAAAAAAACCACATTTTGAAAGCAAAAGGGCTTTTTTAAGCATAAAAATGGCCTCTTGTCAGCTTTCTTTTTCTATTTGAAATGATTTTTACTCAACAGATATGAATAAAAAAAGGGGGAGGGAGAGAAGACAGATGCTATCTGATTAATTTGTTTCAACAGATAGGTGTAATTCTGCTTCCCGTGTTCATTAACCATAAAGCATCACTTTCCCCTCAACAAACAAGCACTCTTGCTTCAAGGACATTGTGGCAATAACAATCTATTACACACATGCAGGACATCTTACTAGAGCAATTGTAAATTGAAAAGATATTTCTAGTTACCCAGAAAAGTCTTCCTGGTGCATAGTGATGATAATAGCTTCCACTGAATCTCCTACAGAGTTCAGTAGCGGCTGAACAGCACTACCCATTAGATCATGGACTGCCTAAAATAGAATAAGAAAAAGGCAGAAGTAAGGAAACAAAAACTAGAAGCATTTGCATTTTGACACCTCAAAAATACCTTAGGAAACAGTTCATTTTATCAGTGCTTTTTATTATTTTGCATTAGAAAATGCTAAATAGGAGAACCAAACCTAAAGATAACATTTCTCTTTAACTGATTTTACCAGTAAAGTACAGAAATAAGGCTGCTTGCTGCTTCTGCGTAAAGCCTTCCTTCAAAAAGATGCACAGCAATTTGGCATTCCTGGTTTGTATATGTACATGTTTTGGTACACTCTTGGCTCAGTTGCTCATTCCCCAGACACAAGCTGCCCTTCACTCCCCTGCACACAACCCCTCCCAGGTCAGTGCCCAGCAGGACAGACCTGGAGAGCTGTCAGCCACAGAGGCTGCACCACCATCCACACCCCCTCCAGGAAAGTACCAGGTCACATAAAAATTATAATTTGATGTCTCTGTCAGGGGAAGAAGGGGTGATGAAGGATCCAGCTATTGCTGTGTGAATGCTGCAGAGAAAGACATTTATTTTCACAGTCAGATGACATCTATGTCCTGACTGTTATGAAAATATTCTGAATACAAGCATGACTCAAGCAGTGATCTGGCACAGGTAACACATATGCTGCAGACACAATAAATTAGAAATGTCAGAATATTTGTATACCTGTTACTAAATATACTGATGTAAAATAGTATGTAGGAAATAAGTGTCCATTTTAAGTGTAACAAACAAAGCCAAGCTCAGTCCTATCCCTGAAGCATATGGACATTCAATTACCTTTAAGGCAGTTGTGACTGTTTGCTCAGCAGCTGCTGGAAATGAGCTCTGACTGGTAATAACCTAAAAATTGTAAAGTGATTGTTAATAGTCAGCATTCAACAAATTATTAGAATCCATAATATTCACCATCATTTAAAAATATACTGAGTTATCCTTAGTAATGAGTGTTTACAGATAACTATCAAGTGTGCTTTATACAGACAGAATTTTCAGTGCATCATCAATCCTTTGCTCTCAGATTTCCTATGGACTCTGCTTCTGCCTTGGCAAAGAAATGACTCAATGGAGTTAAGCTGAAATTTAGCTGAAGGGCTAACAGAATCAGAATAAAAATAACTGGTGTATTCTCCCACTGCTAAGTATAGAATTAACGGAGAACTATACAAGCAGCTCTGTGGCAAATATTTGAAGGAATGGTTGTTCTTTCTCAGTATTATGACTATTATAGCACTACATGTTAAATAGTTGTTTATGTACAGCTAAAACAATACTAAAATTGAGAGTCAAGGAATAATCTGAAGGACTATTCTACCAATTTCCTTACAGTCTTGAACATGCTACACAATAGTATTTTTAAGCCAGATAAGTGCAGAACTCAAAGACTGAATCATATCAGATCTCCCTCCAACACTAAGACACATGAGGCTCATTACTAAGTACATCAGAAAAAGCAGACTTAAAAGTTGATCTACCATCTGTTTGCAAAATCCAAGGAAATTTTATAGGCTTTTTAGCATTTTTTAAAATTCTTTGAACATATCCAGAGTCAGGAGTACTCATGATCTTTTTTCTAATCAGGCTAGGATTTAAATATGATTAACTGCAACTACCAATGTGTCGGTGCTGTAGCTCTCTTCATACAGAGCAGCAGACACACCAATGTATCTGTTTGGTTTAGTTTACAAAGACTGTGTAACAACTGGCATCACTAAATCAGTAAATTGGAATTATTCATAACTGTGCTTAGTCCTGAAAAATTTCCAGGCCAGACTCTAGTCACAGTAATAATGTATGGAGATATTTGTGAGCTATTGCTTTTCTTGATTTCACTATTTCCTTCCTCTTTTCAGTTTAGCTACAATTGTGGGAAAGCATTGAAGGTCTCCTGAAAAACGTAAGCTTGGGCTGAAGCAGATGCAGCAAGGGGGCTATCAGGCTGATTAGTACAAAGATAAGAAAAAACAAAGAGTTCAGTTGTTTATGATCACAAAGTAACGGCTGTCAGATGTGAATATTCTCTAGAAACATATTTTTATTCTTCTAATATTGACAATTTGTCATATAGTGGTGCTTACAAGGGCCAGCCCAGTCTCAAAGAGCTGTACAAATGCCCAGCAAGGTGCAGCTCTTAACACAAAATTGGACTGTATTTGTCAAGAGTTCTCATCTGCTAAACAGAGCATATGCACAGGGTAGAGCAAGAAGGTAACACTATGGCAAGAAGAGAAATGCCAAAAGAAGCCTACCTTCAGAACAGCCTGGTGCAGTTTGTACAGAGAATTAACCACAGCCACGTTCCTCCTCTGGCCCTCTGTCAGCGGCCCAATCACCTGGCTGGCATCTCCTTGAGTAGACAGCTGCAGTGATCACAGAAATTGTTGGTACCAACTCTTTAAACAGTGTGTCTCCCCAGACTAAACTTCAACCACAGCAAAAAGCCACAGGCCCTCACTACCCAATGTTCTTCCATTTAACTCTTGTCTTGATTCATAGAATTTCCATCTTCAGATTAAACAGACTGAACAACAGCAACAGGAACCTTGTGAGTCTGTCTCAGCTCCCAAACCACAGCACTGAGACCCAGATCTTCTGGAGATACCTAGTCCCAGCAAAACTTCAACTTTGTAATCTAAGAGTCAGCTGAAATCACATACTTGACGAAGCCCAAAAAACTCCCAGCAGCTTTTCTCTATGAGCAGCATACATTTTTCTGTATGCCCTCAGCCTGTCCTTCTGACAACTATTCAAGCCTCTCCTTAAAAGCTCTGCTTTTTCAAATAGATGGTTCAGAGTTTCGTATATATTAGAGGATTAAAAATCAACAGAAAAATAGAACTACAAGGACCAAAACTGCTAGACCTGTCATTAAAGAGTTTAATCTATGAATCTTTCAGCAAAAATCAAAGAAATATTTCTTCATATTTAAACTGCACAAAGCATGCATTTTTTATTATTATGACAGAAATCGAAGTTCCAGGATGATATATAAACAGCCATTAACTATGGAACAGTCTCGTAAGGACACCATAGCATATATTTATAATTTAAAATATAATAAACTGCAATTGGTGAACAAACAAAATTTTTCTTGTGCACTCAAAGCTGCAGAAATACAAAGAACTGACAAATGGCGATGTGAATTCTAGAAGTACATCTAAACATTAAAGCAAGAATACCTATTAATAGAAGGCTTTACTGAGATATAATTACCCAACTAGTTATCTATGCTTCAGGATACAGAATTATCCTCCAGGAAATCCCTGAAGATATCTAGCTCCAAAAGTCTCTCAGTAAAAATAGATCAAACTCACTGAGCAAATGCTAAAGAGGCCTTCATGGAATGTGTCTAGACACAGTTGTAGGTCCTACAGAAAGCTCCTAAACTAAAACTGAGCATACAGTAATAATTGTTTAAGAACAAAAGAAACAAACATAATATGAAAATTTTTAACTTATGAGAAACAGCGAATCTTTACTACTGAAAGACTATTCCCATACTTCCCATAGCTTCCACACAGCATAAACACAGACAGCATACAAGCAGAGTTATCTACTATTTTCCAGCATTGCTAATGATGAAGTTTTAGATAAGTTTTTGCAAGCACCCAGAACCTCTGATTTATTCACAGCACTATGGTGACAACATCTGTTCATTTCTCTTTCTTCAAATTTAGGGATTATTTCAGGATAAATAGATTTCCAAGGCCTTTGTAGAAGGAAAGATCTTTTCCAATGTACCTTCAATTATTTGATATCAAAATGTATCCTTAAACTGGTTGACAAATATATTGTTGTGTCAGCATTTTCCTGCCTCCCTGATAGAACAGCCATGTGAGCAACAACATCCCTGTTTCCTTCTAGATACTTCTATTCGACAGACCTGACTGGTTTTTAGAATTCTGCTCTCACATTCACAGCTTCACAGATTAATAACAAAACAGCTGTGGAAAGAGAGACCTGTCCACCCTGCTGACCACCCTCCCAGACACAAATAACCTTCTTCTCTACGCTTTTTAAAGTACTGTACAGACTAATTTATATTTTTGAACATTTACAACTATTAAACATAAAAGATACTATTAAACCAGTAAAATTTTTTCATCCCAGTCACTTAAATTTCAGTTCCTCAGAGTTGTAAAGGATTCACAAGTTCTTAGACATTGGACTCTATCTCTCCTGCTGGTGAAAAAGCTTAACTGATAAGTAAAACCATTAATGAGTACAAACATAACCCTTCTGCAATAACAAGAAATTCTTGCAGTCAGCAATAGTGCACAACAACTTCACAGGCAAAATCTGAAAACACCTTAAAAACAACTAATCCTTGTAAAACTGTTTACCACATTAGATTTCTTTTAACTAATCCACTTGAACTTTGACAGTTAAATGTGCTGATCCCTTGTACATACTAAAACCAATAGTCTAAAGCAAAGAGGCTTGAAAAACTTGACTCTTGTAACTAGCAATTGGAACTGGGCAGCCCAGGGCTCTCTAGGACCATTTCTCCTGAAGGTGTTCCATGAGAACACCTGGAACCTACATGGGCAGGTGTGTCCTACCATCTACAGAAGTCTCTCTTGCTGTCACCACAATGGTTTCTCTGACTTTGCCTCAAGGCAAGAAAGTTCTGCACTCGGTCCAGTTTGGTTCATGTACCTACACTGTGTCACTGGCAAGAGTCTGGATTTCAGACAGTTTATCATTACTCCAGTATGCTAATACCTCAGACTGAATTCTTGACACCCCTTATATCCATTATACAATCATGCATCCAGTTAGGAAAAATGTCATTATTGTGTCTCCCTGGTTCCCAGAAACCAGGCTTATGGCCCTTTTACTATAGACATAAACAACCCCTCCATTTCTTTTCCAACACACAGGGTTTTATCAACAATTTGCATTTATCACTCTCCTTTATACAAAAAGTACTTTGAAAGTTCTGTGCTAGACACAGGTTATGCATTTAAACCCAGTGGTAGTGCAACTTTTCCTCTGTTATCTGGCCACTGGGGATTGCATTGTGTAAATAGGTTAAGTCAAATAAGTGTGAAGCCTGTGCACGTCTGCTCAGGCTGCCTGAAAGACACAGTCCACAGGCCTTCTTTTTGATGAGGGCACTGGAGAAAAAATCAGATGCTTTTTTAATCAGTCAGATATATCCTGAAATGCAGAAGGCCAGGAAGGGTAAATTATGCTCAGCAGAAACGGGGGGGACAGAAGGGGTGACTTCATTCCAAATCAGAATCTATTTTGGGAAACAAGTGAAAGACCAAGTGCAGCTGAAGGCCAGATCCCATCTCCAGGGAGCTGTCAGTCACCCTGGGAGTTAGTCTGGTTTAAGCCTGCTAGCTGAAAACAAAGGAAAATAAACGATGTTGAAGCCAGACCTGAATGAGCAGCAGCAACAAGGACGGTGATTGTTCCACATTTCTGTATCTGCCTTAAGTATGGCAATCGATTTCTTACACTCTTCACTTCAGTTGGTTAAATTGTTTCTGCTTTTACCTCAAGCCTGTCTACTATTTACAGTAATTTCATGGGCAGTAGCACAGGCATCCATTCCCCAGCAAGCATCAATTCTACAAGGGGTGACACATCAGTGTGAGCTCCCTTTGCCAACAGGAGCTAGGAGCACACTGCCAGCATGGGATGCTTGTGAGGAAGAGTGAGGCAGAGAGGTGTCCTACCAGGAAATATTAACCAGGACTGTTGTTATCATGCATCCAGGCACTGGGACAAAGGCTATGTCTTGTGGTGCCTTAAAAAATGTGAATGTGAGCTTCTGTCCCACACAGCATTTAAAAACAGCAAGGGCAGCTGTTAAAACTGAAATGAGAAAGAAACACTGGGAGACAGTGCCTTTCTGACATATATATGAGTTTTCTCTAAAGTAGGAGGTTGAAATGTGCAGGTTCAATCCAGCAGCTGACTAGCTGGAGGAAGCTGCATAGAAGAATTTTGGAGGTTTTTAAATCTAATTCAACTGAATCTGAGACCTAAGCAGTAGACTGATATCAGGTAGCCTACCAAAAAGGACACTTGTAGAATCCAATACAGAAAAAATGTGTCACAAAGACGAACAAGCTGACTTTCAGGTTGCCTGACTTTCTTCAGCCTGACATGGTCAAGAAGCTGTAAGCCATGACTGACACTGTGCTCTCACTGATTTCAGAAGTTCTCCTGAAAAATTGTTTGTTTTAGTTTGCATCCCTCAGTACAACTACATGGTTACACTGCTTCACCTCCAGAGAGAGCAGGTGCCTCATCTTGGGTCAGTAAGTTGCCCAGTGCAGAAAATTTCAGGAATGATTCACCCGACCACATGCAGGAAACCACAAGGCAGACAAATAAGAACCTCTATTGAGTAATTCACCTTTATTTTAAAACCCCTGCTTTGGGAAGATGGTACATGGCACCCTGTATGCACCTATTTCCCTTCACTAGCTATGAAGGGAATTTAAAGCAGTAGCACAGATCCCTAGTAGTCTTGTCAGGTACATCTCACCCTATAAATGTATTTGCACCCCTTTGCACAGACCTACTTTGCAAATATGTTTTGGAAATAACCAGATTAAGTGTTCTGGATTTGACACTTTTCTGTGTTTGATGCCTTAGAACAGACATGAAATTTGACAGCATGGATTTGATCTCACATGTTGAGACATGTACAATGATAAGATTGCATTGGGATTAAATTCTTGTTTTCACCATGAAGCAATGAATGTAGAATTTAGATTAGGCCATGAATCAAATCATCAGTTCTCCCTTGGGTTATAAATGAAATGCTAACTGAGTTTGTCTTTTCTTGTAGGAAAGCTCAGACTATTGATACATCTTTTCCTGTAATTTTTTTTAGTGCTTCAAAATGACTAGCACTCCCTTCTTTCAACAGGTGGCAGCTCAGAAGAGACACTGATTTGTGAGCTTGTTTGCTACTATTCCCTTCACAGACTACATATCTTGTGAAAAACTTCAGTTTCACACGTAGCAACTAAGATCTCCTGTGCATCCTTATTGACAGTTTTGGAAAGTTCCGTTTATTTGATTTCTCTGAAACAGCCTCAGCAAACCCATTTTCTTTAGAGCAGGAAACATCATCATAATTTAGGAGTATGGAGAAGATCCTAAAATAAGACTAAAGTAGGGCTTCTCAACAAATCATTCAATCTAACTCCAGGATCACGAGACTAAAGAGAGTTTTGATAGCACAAACTGAACTCCAGTTGTCAAGCTGACATTTTCAACAATAAATGCATTCCTAATAGATGCAGCTGATGTTGCCATACCTCTGGCAGAAGGCAATCAATCCATCTGGCACTTGGCCTCCTGCCTGATCATAACAACTTATTATAAAGCACAGAATCCATTTAGAGAGTTTCTGAGTCAACAGGGCTTGGCCCTGGGATTTCTCCCATAAACGACAAATAATTGGGATGATTTACCCTTAGGTTTAATGTTTTCCATACTGCAGAAGGAACCTTTTACAATCTCTTTCCACCTAAAACCCACAAAGGTTTAGTAGAATCAGTTTTCTACTTTTTGTATAAAAAGCACCATTTAGCAGAAAAATACAGAAGAATCTGAACTCCGCTAGCTATTCCACTTAAATATTAGTTACTTAGAGGATAATTTGCAAAAAGAGACATAATTTAGAGGTTTAAAGTGTAGGATTTGAATGAATATGTCAGTGAAAATAAGATCCTTGACTGATGAGGATAAATTAAAAAAAACAAACTAAAATTTAAGAATAAATAGTAAGTAAGAATTTATGTTCTTGGAGCGGCTTCTAATTTTGCAAAGAAGAAGTATTTCAAGATATGAGGAAAGGAATAAGCTGTGAGTTCAGGCAATAATTTAAAATGTACATAATAACATGCATATTGCACCTTCAGGACATTCTTGTAGCTTCCAGAATATTTTTTTTAGCTTGCTCAGAAAAATGAAAATTTAATATTCTAGAAATATAGAAAAGGAGGTCTATGGTGAAGAAATTAAAAATCTTATAGAAAATATAATCATTTGGAAAGAAAATTTGAAGGGACTGTTACATCCTTGACCAGGAAAAAGACCGAATATCATGCTCATACTATTCATGTTAAAAGAAGCAGCAATCATTGAACCATTTCCTCAGACATATTTCTGCTTTGTTTTGGTTTTTCTTCCTTAATATTTTCAAAAGCCAAAGAAATAGAAGAAAAACAGCAAATGGTCTTTCTGTAACAGAAAAGATAGGATTTATCTCCAAGTCTTTGAATCATCTGAGAAGAAAAGCACTGCACAAGTACCCAAAAGTGACTAATGGTGCTTGGTGCTTAAATAATGAGCTGCTTTAAAACAACTGTGATATCAGCAAGCACTTATACAACCAGTTCCTTTAAGGAATCTCAGAGAATCCTAAACCTGAAAGACCTGGAATAATTTCTCAACTACAGAAAATTATGCCCCTTCTATTATCCAGCCTGCCCAAGTCTGAGGAGGATTTCAAGGACAATGTGTGTTGATCCTGATACCTCTGACAGTAACAGTTTATTGCATTTTTCATGCTTGCCAAATTAATGACTGAATGATTAATCAGATCTTATATGTAATCCCATTAGCTCCTGGTTTCAACCAGCTACTGAGAATGCCCCTCCAGAGGTGGAGAGCAGACACATCAATCCCCAAGATACAAGAGAGGTTCAACATGATTGGGTGATATTCACCTACACATAAAAATACAATCAACTTCTTTAATTGCCATCTGCCTTTTGTAGTATCGAGTCCAGCATTAACTGAGATTAGAATATTACCACCCCACACAAGTTTATAATTGAACTTTACATGGTCCAGCTCTCATTAGAGCTGTTCCAAAATTGAAAAATTCCAAATCCTTTACCATATATATATATACACATACATATATATATATATCAACATTTAACCAAGTCCTTTTCTGAATCACAGAATTTAATTTGCTAAGAAATAACTTTGCTAAGAAGTAACATTCTTTTACTACATGCTAGCAAAATAACATACTGGACTTAAAGAAGTCTTTTAACCAATTTCCTAGCAAGATAAAATTTAGTACACAGTACTCCCAAAATCAGACTTTTATGTTTAGATGATTTTTTTCTGGAGTTTAGCCAATATATTTAAAAAAAAAGTTTAAAAAATCACACATTTGTTATGTGAGTCACGATCTAACCAGCAAAAGACAACATGAGAAAAAAGAAAATCCTTCAAGAAGTTATTTAATGTTACTCTCTCCTCCAGATTTTTAATTACAGTTTTAAAAGTTTAAATGCTTTTTAAAGTGATTTATCAGAGAGATATTCCTAAGTATTCTCTGACCAATATAAGTACTTTTTAATGACTGTTTCAACAAAGCTCTTCTCATCTTTCCATCAAAAAAATAAATTACAAAACCTTACCTGACTTTTGATTATTTTTAAATTAGACCTACTGCCATCTTTAGCTTTTATTACTGTACAGTGAAATAGCAATTATTCTGAAATTATTTTATTATATAATAGCCTCCCACATATTCTATTTAAATACCTATTAATGAATTCTTTTAATGTGCCAAACATTGAATTCATATTTTTGGGTTCTCTCATTTAAATAGCATGGATACAATTTTTTCATTGACAGTAATACCATGTCTTCAAGGTACTGGCATAATACAATTAATTCATGTATCTCAAAAGAGAAGTGGGGAAAATATAATCTTTCACATTACTTACACAATTGTTACTGACCTGTTATTTACATAAACCTTTCCTGAGGTGTCATTTCACTACTGTTCCTGACGATTTGTGGGCTTATTAGATTTCATACTTCCCTCCAAAGTTCAAAATATTCGACACTTAGACAGGAGGACGAGATACATTTCCCTGGAACTGTCAGACAAATCTCATTGTTGGAATATGTCCTGACTAGTGATTCACCCGCAAATGAAAGCTTACAATTCAATATAACACCATCTAATAGGAGACATGGATTAATTCTTATAAGATCACATAATAAAAAAGGCAATCAGAAATTCACTTTATGTCATTACAATAAGGATTCATCATGCTTTTCAATTCAAAACCATCACAGGCCTCATAAATTTGCTGGGGTTTAAATCTGATGCCAGAATTCCAGTGCATTTTTATCCCTTCACTGGAAGAATTTGGTTCCAGGAAATCTTTTCTCTTTCCCTCTCCACCCTGCTCTCCCCTACTTGATTGAATTATTCGGCTAGATGAATTTAACTATGTCACATAAGAGGATGGGTGGGAAAAAAAACCAACAGAGCTACCCCAAACCACACAGTTATGTCAAAAAACATCAGTAAACATCCTAACAGACATGCAGCTCACATCCATTTTTTTGCTACTCCAGCATATTTCATTTGAGCAATTAGTTTAAATTAACTGGGCCAAAAAACGTTTTTGGGTAGTGTAAGGTACATTTCTCCTTGAAATATATATGACTAATGCTAACTCAGTGAATGCTTTCCTCCATAAATGAGGTCTTTATTCTTTTCATTTCCCTAAAAGAAAACAGAATTACAGCCATCTTATATCAACATTTTTCTTTCTTGGAACAAATTATGGATATTTGTCTTGCCAGACTAGACAGACTGGGGCAAAACCAATGGAGAACTTGTTTAGTCCAGCTGCTCTCTGCCTTTTCCTAGTCAACCACTAAGGACAGACTGAAAGGTTCAGAAAAAAAATTCTATCTCCATGAATACTCAGAGAAAACTAAGAATCAATACTTCTCATCCAAGTGTTTTCTCATTGTAATATTTTAATTTTTAAATCCCATCCTCCTTTGCACTTCTACTTTTCATAATTTCACTGATTTAGCCAAGATGTTCCAATATAGTCCCTGGATCAGTTATAATACACTTAGCCTTTTAGATTTTGGACAAAAGTATGCCATTCATATTGCTTATCATCTAAATAACCCCCTGAAAACAGCTTATTTAAATCTTCACTGCCGTGATCAAGCATGACAGACACTTTCCCTTCTACAAATGACATTACAAAAATTCCTTGTAAAGACTGTCTCTTTCTCAGCTCGCTGTTTTAAGCTGAATTAATTGTTGGGTTTTATTCCACCTGGTATTCTAGCCTTTTCTTTCCTCATTCTCTTTATTGCAACAATGTTTACAAGCCACCAAGGACAAGCATTAATAAAGTAGAGATTGTTTTTAACAGTAGTAATATAAACCAAGATCAGAGCACATTTAATTGCATTCTCAGGAAGAGAGATCGTGGAAGATCTGTAAAGCCATGGCATGACAGCATTACACCTTCAAAACTACATCACCAAAAACAAACAGCAAACTTTCTTCTATTGACTATAATATATCAGATGCACCATAAACCCACTAAGAAAGAAATTATGAAAAAAATTCAAGATTCATCTCCTACAAATAGTTATGATGATGGGATGGATATGCAGAAAGTTGAGATCTATTTTAAACCTCAGTGATTACAAACTAGTTTTTAAAAATACTCAAAGGAAAGATTCAGCTTTTTTCAGAAAATTTGAAACACAAAAATACTTCTTCTAGAGTGGTGTGAGAAGAATATGGCCTGTTTTCTTACAGTCTGCCTCTAAACTCAAAAACTCTCCCAAGTAACCTACTCCAATCCATTCTAAATGGTTAGCTAGTGAACTAGATATATTAAATGAAAAGATATTAGTTCTGAGTATCCACTAAAATTTGAAAATTGAAAATATCATTATGGCTAACTGCAAAAGACGAAGTCACCTGAGCACCAATAAAGAACGCAACACTAGCTAGGAATGTGAGTAAAACAGAATTTGGAATCTTGCATCTACAAATCACAAGTTCAAATATAAACTGGATTGAAGGACAACGAGAGACAATTTGTCTCAGTTTCAGTCCTGGTGGAAAGTGGGCATTTATTAAAATCTTCATAATGTGCATCACTGACTATCTTACTTGAAGCGTCAGGAAGGAGACTTGTGACTGAAAAGGTCTGAGAAAAGATAAAATGAATCTTTTAAAATGTTTCCTACAGAGACGGAGCACAATGGCAGGGCAATGCACTAAGCTATACAAGTTTTGTGGGCAATACTAAAAATAATTTAAGAACAACTGCAGCAGAGCTGACTTTCCATTGTATATATTTTGATGCTAATCTTATGTAATACATTTGGTGCTGATCAGCATTACAAAGATCAGTGCTCTAAAAATATCTGAACATGACAGATAGATAGATAGTCTTCAGCCTGTATCTCCATCCATTACATTCACTAAAAATAGAATATTAAATTACAGAAGGGCTTGGTTGCACCAGCATGCAAAAAGGTGTCATCCGAGTTGGCTCAAAGAAATACTTGGCTACTTGAAGAAAGGGCTGAACACTTAAGAGTTAATATCCAAGAGTTTTCTTGCACCCACCCAGCAGTATTTTAAGTTGCCAATTAGCCACAATGCCATGAACAACTATACTCTTTTCAAGGTCTAAAACTCTGGTAGAAACACCAAATGCTATATGAAAATAAGTCAAGTACAGCTGACAAGCACTGCAAATAGAAGAACATGTTGTGGAAAGCACATATTTTGAAGTTCTGGCAATCTAAGAAAATCTTAAGACCAAAAGCAATAAGAAGAAAATCACATCTCCTAACTTTTGCCTTAGAGATTTATTTACAGCAGAAGGAAGTATGAATTCCAGATGCAAGAAAAAAATTACTCCAATCTGTCAGCATTTTAAGCTTCCTCTTGAACAGATTTTGCATCTCGCTTTTGTTCAGTCTCAGTCACATATTGGCTACACCCAAAGCTGCAAATTAAAGGTGGCCAGGAAAGGTCCCTGGATCTGGCACGTGATTGTCTGCACTGCTAAGCTGGTAGGACACTCATTAATAAGTTCTTGGCCTGGGCCAACAACTTCCCCAGCCTCCAGCTGCAGCTCAGGAGAGGCAACCCTGCAGACACCATGGGCAGGAGGGCTCTGGCAGCCAGGCACTGCTTTGGGGAAGGGGAGCCCTCCCCAGCCAGGAGGCACTGCCCGGCCCCACTGGCCACAGTGCCCAGGGATGCTTCCAGGAACCTTCTGCTCCCAAGTACAGACATCGCTGTTACCCTCCCATCTCAGAGAGATGTTCACAGCTGGGATGGCAGCTTAAGTCCTGAGTGTCTGCCACAAACTCGTACTGACCTTGTGCTCCCAAGCGAGAGAGGCAGACACAAACACCAGGGTGACAGCAGGGAGCAATTCAATGGACAGCCCTTCTGCAGCAAAAACAACCACGTCTTGCTGATCCTTGAAGTGAGGCCAACGCTAATCGGAACAAGCCTCGATGATACAAATTTGCCTTCACACAGATGAGACCGTGCTCATCTACTTACTTACATTTACTGCTCTGAGTACAGTTACGTGTTTTCAACACCCATACTCTCTTTGACAAACAAACCCAGACCATCTGAGGACAAGCAGTCAGTGATTGGGATATGCATGTATATAGTGTTTGCCTCTGAAGAAGGGGGTGACACAACAATGAATTGGTATACTTTTCTACTTCTGCTTTTTTTTGGTATTTACTTTTTTAAATTATAATGCACTAAAAAAAATATGTCATCAAGTACATGCTTCTAATCGTTATGACAGATAATAACACTTTACAATATTATTGTATTATATATTACAATATTTACAATATTATTGTCCTAGTTACACAATCTAGTACCAGTTAATTGAAAAGCAGATCTCAGTAAACCCTCAGAAGTTTAGAAATAATGTATATTAATTTTAATAACAGAATTTTTATGTAAGAGTCACTTTACATTTAAACATTAAGCCAGTTAAATATTTGGAACTGCTTCACAACATCTGAAATCCAGTTTCACCATTGTATTCAAAAATAAGATCAGGCTAAATCAAAGCTTCACACGTACTTCCCATGAAACTTTTTGTGCCAACATATTACTGCTCATATTACTGCTCCAGTGCTCTGCAACTGATGCACATTCTAGAACCATGCATAACATTACATAACTCAAATATTTACTTAAGTAAATATAAATAAATCTCAATATACTACTGAGATCCAGGACAGTGAGAAAGAGGCTGCCTACTCTATATCACAGATACCATCAGCTGATGCTGACTTTTCCCTCAAAACAATCCAGAACCTTAAAACGTCATTCACCCAAATGTTCCACACAAATGTTCTTATGCCTGAAGCGTACAGTCATCTATCACTTTTGGGATCAGAATAACAAATTCTCTCTCATTTTGTCTCGTGGCATGTCCAGTAGTAGAAGCCACCAACAAGTGATTCAATGTCCTGCCCTTTGAGGATATGTGACAACTATTTGAACCTTGGTGCAGTGACTCTAATTTTTGAGACACTTATGTATTCTCTTTAATCTCAAAATTTGCTTCTGTTCCTGGTTTTTTAGCATTTTAACTTTGAAATATGCAAAATACACCATGCATTGTCTTATGTTTTCTTAAGAAGACCAGGGAAGAATTCTTCAGAATGCCAGGAAGGACTGTGCTATCTGCACAGTGCTTAAAAATTTCCAAGTGGCAAATGTGATAAAGACAAACACCACAACCACTGCCCAGGCTAAAATCCTGATGAGAAGCCAAGCCTCTACCATGAGCTATAAAGGACAGTTTAGTAGCTGAGGGCAAAGTTCAGTAGCTCTCCCAGAGCACTGTCCTCAGCCTGTATTTCAAACCTCTGCCTCATTCATGTGCTTTTGGATATATGTGGGATCAGTTCAACCACACTGAGTTAAGAGAATAAAAAAAATTATTCAAATTCTCTACTTCCTTCCTCCCTCATTACACCCACTCTCCATCTCCACATTTGAGGGCTTCCTCTCCATGACTGCTTACAAGTCTGATAGTGGGAAAGATCTCCATTATATCATCTGCCTGCAGCCTCTTGTCTGCTGGAAAGATCCCTTTTTTTAGATAAACTTATTACTCCATAAAATATAATATTCCATACTTAGGAAACACTCCAATTATAGGTGATCACAGCTCCCACCGATTTTTTGCATTTACTACCCCAACCTTAGAAAAAAATCTGCCTAGTTTAGTATGGGCATGCAGGTTCTTGCTTTGTCTGTACTTCAAGCAGACATGAACTTTCTCTGCTTGTGCTCCAGGCTGAGTGAGTGTTGTGTTCAGCAAGGTGCCACAGCTGAACTGGTCAGTGGACTCCACTGGAGTGGAGCTAAAATGTGTTCTGCCATCTGGCAACACAGTAGAGTGAGTTTGTGTCTGCCTAAATCATGTAAGCACACAATATCCTCATATAGAAATGTTTTTAAGACAGTTTAATCCACCAGAATTTGCCAGCATAATCGTCCCCACCTGCTCTGAAAAGTAAGTGGGCAATCTCATTTTTACAACCCTGCCCTCTGCAAAGGGGTCTTTGCCTGTTTATTGGCCAAAGGATAACGTTGTCTCTGATGATGTCTCTAGTGATGCCCTATGGTGGGAGGAGTCAGAAGACACAGCCTCTATCAGACAAGGCAGGAAGGATTGCTCTGGGACTCTGACCAAAATTCATAAAGATAGTCTGACAGGATGACTGTAACTCTCGGGAGGAAACTGGTAGAGGTCTCGAGGTTCACAAAGTAGGAGAATCACACCTTCTCTAAACAACTGCATTTTCATGTTCACAGCACAACACATTTCATCTATGTGCACTTGGTGGGTGTGTTAGTGTATTTCAATCCACCCACATGACAAGCTGAATAGAAACAGCACAAAAGTAAGAGAACATGCAGTACTTACATTCAGGTAACTGAAATCATCCCTCTAAAACCAGAAAGAATGCAACAAAAGTCCTGTGCTGGGAAGGGAATAGACTAGAGGACCAAAGAGTGCTCTTCCATCTTCAGTCTATATGGACAATGGATCTCACCATTTATTTTTCTGCTTGTTGGCAAAATTACATATCTTATAAACTTCCAGAGCTATTAACCCTCAATGTTTAATGACTTCTCTATCAACAGCAAACAAAAATATAGTGATTGTGAAGTTGCAACGAAGAGATTTTTAATTATAAGAGAAAACACAACATTTCAAGTACATTCAAAATTCAGCTCAGTAAATGAAAAAATTACAGGTAATCAACTGGGGAAACACAGCTTGCTTTCACTTTCAATCACTAGACTACCATTTTTTAATTTTTCTATAAATAAATGAAAAATCTGATCTAAAGTAGCATATTAACAAAACCAAACATGAGTTCTAAAGATTGCAATCAAGGAGGCATCTTTTCCAAAAATTAACAGACCAAGTCTGTTCCCTTATTACGGAAGATTACTGCAGAGTATTACTCTAGAGCAGTGGTCTTTGAAATGGGGCACATGCACCACAAGGATTAGGCAAAACAAAATAAGGTGCATGACAAAAATATCAGAACTTCAACAGTACATGTATAAAAGTTATAAATAAAAAAGTATACATATAATGAGGGTGCATACTCCAAAAGTTTATACTGATAGGCATGTATAACCAAAAATGTTAAGATTACTGCACTAGAGGATCCTGCCACACAATTACTACTGACATGTCAAAGGCATGTAATAAAGATGTCGATGAGTTTTAAGTTCTCTTTAACACTTCTCAACTAACAGTTAAACAAATGGGTAAAAATATCTCTAGGAAGCAGATTTATGAGCTCCTATCTTTTGTTAAGGAGCATGAATTCTCACAAACACCCCAAATTACTCCACTTATTTTTTTCTTTTCAGGAAATGCAACTTACTGCCTTCTCACAAATCTCTTCCCTTCACTGTACATATTGTAAGTATTTGACAAAAGAGCTAATTTTCCTGATGTGGCCAGTTAAACAAGAGCACAACACATTGTATGTATCAATCAAGACAGATGATTAAACATATTTGCAAATGGGAATGGAAGACTCCTCTGGAACTGAATAGAGGAGAAAAGCTAGGGTTCTTTTGCATCTAGGCTACCTCACTTGCAAGAAAAAGTGGCCAGTGAACAAAATCTGGCTCAGTAAATGGACCTTTTGTTAAAATCTATGCACTGGATTACAAGGTGCAAATGCAGAAGAGGAAAATTTTGTTCTTATCCAAAACACGATGTTCAGATTTGTTAATATCTTTTTCAAGCTGGAATGAGAAGGATGTGGAAATGATGACTAAACAGAAATCTGGTGGTGTCTCTAATCATTATGAAGATGTCTGGCCTATCTGTTTTAAGGAAAAGATGAATAAGAAGAAACAAAATTATAATGGCATAAAATATACCAAGCACACTTTCTCAGCGCCACAAAACACAGGACAGGTGGTGAAGATGAAAGCTAATACTCTTAAATTAACAGAAATATTTTTTAAATCTAGTGCAATGTCTAATTAGCCCTTCAAACTCTGTATAGTAAGAACATCTGCAATTACACTGAGTGAAATTAGGACAATAATTCTGAATGCTGCATGGCATACACCAATCACACCAAGTATCAGCAAGGGATTGACTAAAGATACACCCAACAGCAAAATGTATCTACATAGTGCTGCTTCCAGAGATTATTATCTTCTCTGAACCAGTGCCAACAAGAACAGGTCTCAGGTGCAGCAAGTTCTTGATGTGGGGAAAGTTGAAAAGGGTACAAAGCCACAAGTAACACAAACAAATGTTTCGGATTTACAGGAAGAGGCCATTTTTGCTTTAGGACTGCATGTACAGACTGACAGATGCTGCTTTTGCTCAAAGGTAAAACCTTTGAATCTTGAGTAACATTTTTCTTGTTATTTGTCTATTTATATTTAAGGATACCTGGAGAAACAGTGATGAAATCTCAGTGAATTCCTTGTTTTGTGAAACTGAGTAAATAAAAACCCTGACATCAACATCAGAATGTCTCAACCTTTTTAGAACTGCACATTTCAGTTTTTCACCTTTCAAATCTACCTGCAATATTACAACATTAAAAAAAAAATTGCTTTTTAAAGTCTCCTGCCCCCATCTTCCTTCCCTGAGAATTCTGAGATGGTTTTGTTTACTTTTAATTTGGAAGAGAACTCAATTTCAAATTCCTCCAGGAAATTAAATGCCCATCTCTAGCACTGCTCAACTATAGCTATCAGACGTGAAGCATCTGAGCGGATATGTTCCATGGTCCCCTTCTCAGCTTTGGAGAGGAGGACTATTGTTGACTCCAAGCTATTGTTGGAGGCTGGATTGCAAGATTGAATTAAGATTGCATTCTTGACTAAACCACTAAAACATAATGAAACAGTGCTGTCTAACATAGCTCCTATTCTACATGTGGTGCACATTTCAGGCTCAATCTGTCTGCCCAAAAATAGGCACAAAAAAAAGGCTAAGTTGTTCCAGATTATATCCAGAGGGCTGGCAAGCACGGCGCAGGACAAGTGGGAGAGCCATGTCCTGCTGGAGAGGCAGCTGGAGGCTAGGAATGATATTTCAGCACTTCAAAGATGACTCTGACACTTATATCTTGGCAACTGTGTTGAGCACTTCTGGCTTTTAAATTTGTAACATGTATCAGCAAGGCAAAAAAGAAGTTTAAAAAAAGGGTAGCTGTGCAACATTATTTTACAATTTGTAGGTATGTGCTTCAAGGGCATTGATGTTCATCCTGCCAGCTTGGCTAATCCCATCACTTAGCTTTTCAGTGTTTCAAGTTTGCATTTTCAGTTGTCAAATTCAATAAGTTCAAGGGCTCACACTCCCTCTTTCCTCCTACATTCTTTTACTTTAAGGTTAGCTAACACAAAGCCACAAATCATATACTTATCAGCTTATTTCTAAGTATCTTGGTTTTTTCAGGGTTTCTTAAGAATTTTCCAGCTGTCTGATCACAAAATGATGTTCACTTCCAAAGAATCCACTGGCCAGACTCTAACAGAGACGATGAGCACAACCCTGATACTTTCACACTTACAGCTGAAAGATCTTTTTTTTTCCAGTTGAATGCCACTATTTGACACTACCCTCCATGACATATAGACAACAGTGTATTTTTTTTACCTATGATGATTCTCACAACCTACTAAAAATCCTCATTTCTGTCATAAGCAAATTTTATTCTGAAAATTCGAAGCCATGATTTGGTATCTTTAAAAGCGGACCCAACTTAAGCACTACACTTTAAATAGCTAACAAAATAATGCTAACATTTGTTTTTATTTTAAAATTTAAAATATTCTTTACAGCCTTCATGACCGCTTCACCTACTTTCCTCTTCCGTACACCATGTCAGCAAACTTCCAATTCATCCAATAGACAAGGTAAACAAAGAATGTGTTACTGAATTTCAATTTTTTCAAAGCTATTCCGAGACAGCAGAAATGTAAAAGGTAAACAGAAGCCATACTAATTAAATTGCTGCAATGTTTTGTAGCCAATTGGTACAAAAAAAAATATTAGCAAGTATCTTTCTTTAAATAAAACATATAGTAAATGAATGTTACTGGAATCTGAGTCTGCTGTCAGAATTAATGTTTTTTATTAAGTGAAAATCTTGTTTACAAATACAAGTAGTTAGTCATTTCTGGTAGGTCTGCATATTGCAAAAATTTATTTTCATCTCTTCATAAAAAAACTATTATAATTTCAGCAACAGTCCTTAGGAGAAAATTGTTCACCTGATTTTTTTTTTTTGTATGATGACAACATTGACTGTACTATCCATAGGCTTTTTGGAGGCTCTTACCAAAAGGATATGGCTTTGGGGATCCTTCTTCTATTCAGGTTAAAACTAGATACCACTGCATGGTAAATGATTGGAAATATATGTGACAAATGCAAACAAATCAAAGGTCAGTTAAATATATGTCAAATAATACATATAAGGAAAAAAATACCCAAAATTTCTTGCAAGTAATGAAAAATTGTATTTGAATAGTCTAGATTTTAATAACATAAAGACACTGTATCATGTAACTGATGTAGTATCAAATGCTGGTTAATAAAGAACTGCATTTAACAGTCTTGATTTTGTTTAATGACAGCTACAATTTTGAGTTTTTAAAAATTAATATGGCAAATTCAATTTGGAGTTATACAGACAAATTTTACTGCTATCAATAGACTGACTTTGTCTGAAGGCAGAATTTAATTGATCACGTACACAAATACAATGGAAAGCTAATTGGAAGGTTTTGTCTATCTAGATTGCTTAACTGTTATGTTCTAAATCTACAAAAGCCAGAACACTGCACATGAAAAAAATTAGTATTTAGAAATTTAAAATTACTTACAAGCTGCTCTGATTTCACACCGTAAAGCTGAATGGTCTTCGCCACATTTTTGGCCACAGCTAAACTCAGGTCTGGATCAACAGCAGCCACATTCAGCTCACTGGAAGCAAAGATTACAAATCTTAATTAACACCTAAACAGTGCTGTATTGAATGCTGTATTGGATCGATAAAGAATTAACTATGAATACACAGTTACGTGGCACGTCAATTTAGAGAGAGTAACACATACAACCAAGTCTTTCCACGCACCGTAATTCAGTTTACAATTTAACAAGTCATTTGGGAATTTTATGTGCAGTGTTCCTATTCTAGTAAAAATGAGCAAAGTTTAGGAATGACACTTCAGTATGAAATCACTATTAGTAAGCCATTCAAAAATATTGACAGCAATTAACTACATTCAAGCTTTGGCAGCAGCCTTCAAACATTACAGGTGAATACACAGTCATTCAACTCTGGAATTACATGAGCTGTGTAGAAATACCCAGGGGATGCCTTAGCTTGACACAACTAATAAGCTGTGTTTCAGGCAATCCTTTATAGTAAAAGAGGCCCCCAGGGAATGACAGGGAACAAACGAAGAAGGAAAAGATTTCTAAATCACTTCCAGTATTTTTTGCTCATTAACATCCCCAGATCTCCATCGGCTGGGGCTGCATTCAAAACTGCTCTGCTGAAGACAGGCAAGCACAAGAACCATCACGTAGCTAGCAGTGAGTTTAACCTCTCTCAAGAGCTGGAGAATCATAAGGCACCCCAACTTGGAATAATCTTCTCTGAGAATTCTCTAGGGCCCCAAACATCATAAGCTAAAGGTCACTCTAGAAAACTCAGCTGAAATTTCGTGATTTTCATGTTGTTTTCCTTTCTCTTTTGCAAGGAGCAAAATAGTATCAGTCACCATACTAACAGACATGTTCTGAGCATCTGTAACTCCCAGTCACAAGTACTGTGTCAATATTTAATATTTTATACACACACACATACTGTGAATACTGCCCATCTTTTTTCAGACTTTATTAAACAGAGCAGTCATTACCAAACCTTATGAGGGAAAACGCACCATTGGTAATTTAGGTATCTCATTCTACAAATTCTACCTGGAATAGTCATCTTTAGCTATTATCTTGCTGCTTTACTCGAACGAAGTGTTTACACCAGGTATTATCACTTCCAGCCGAGCAACTACCACTTCCCTTTGACACAGTCAGGATAATTAAGATACCAGACATTGACAGTATGTGTAAAGTTTCTCTTCCTGATCTTTTATAAGCTTAAACATTAAAACTTATGTTAAAAATTCATTTATTCCAGAAAAACAAAATACAGAAAATAAATCATAAAATATGTTATTTATTATAAATAATAATAAAGAGGTGCCTATCTTGCTGTATTCAGCATTGGTGCAGCCTCACCTTGAACACCATGTCTAGTTCAAGGTCCTACAATTTAGGAAGAATGTGGTGTTATCTGAATGTGTCCAGAGGAGGGCAACAGATCAGGTAAAAGGACTGGAAGGAATGTCTTGTGAGGGACAGCAAAGTGTGTGGGCTTGTCAAGTTTGGAGAAAAGGAGGGGCAGCCTCATTGCCCTCTACAGCTTCCTAAGCAGGGGAAGTTGAGAAGGAGTTGCTGAGCACTCCTCCCCAGGATCCAGTCAGAGGAGGTGTGGGAATGGTTCAAAGCTGCATGAGGTGAGGTTCCAACTCAGCATTAAGGAATCACTTCTGTAACAAGAGGGTGGTTAAACCCTGGAACAGGCTTCTTAGAGAGGTGGTCGATGCCCCAATCCTGTCAGTATTTAAGAGGCATTTGGACAATGCCCTTAACATGTTTTAGCTTTTGGCCAGCTCTGAAGTGTTCATGCAGTTGGACTGGATTTATCATTATAGGTCTCCTCCAATTGAAATATTCTGTTCTACCGTGTGTTACTCTATTTTATCCTATCCTATCCTATCCTATCCTATCCTATCCTATCCTATCCTATCCTATCCTATCCTATCCTATCCTATCCTATCCTCCTATCCTGTCCTAAACTCTGACCTGATTTTTGCACTAATCTACTTTATAATTAAAGAGTAATCAACCTTTTACCGCTAAGGAAGTCTCCTTTCTAAAACTGTAAGTTATGAAAAAATACATGTTGGGTACTACATTTACAATGCCTTATATGTGCATACCTGGCTATAGTTTTAATGATGCTGTCAAGCTCGTCAGAAGAGGGAGGATTCCGGCCTCCAGGAGGAAAGACAAGATTGATGGGGTCAAACAGTCGAGATAAGGATTTTGACAAATAGGCAGCTTCATACTGTTGCAGTGAATCTTTCAAGGCCTTTTCTGGACTTTGCACATAAGAAAAAGTTACTACATTTTAAATTAAAATACACAATAGCATTAAATCTTTCCAGACATACAAACTTTGCAATACTGAACCTGTTTTTCCTTTCTGCTTTTTAAACATATGCATATGAAAAATATTTTTTTGATAAGTCTCCCACTGACTGCTCAAGAACATATTTAAGTCAATACAATTCTCATATAAAATATTCATTTTATCTTACATAAGTCTAGAAGTCCTAATAGGCTTGATAAGCCTGTTTCAGTTTGATCTTTCTGATATCACTTAGATCATGTTTATTCTATGATGTATAAACTAAAAACTGTGAATCATAACAACTGAGCATTTGTCACACTCAAATGATTGCAGTGTCATCAGGAGAAAGCTAGTGCTGTAATCACTATACATACAAAACTGAATTTTCACCATTTTCCTATTTTTTTCACCCAAAGAGACAAAAAGATAGAACTTGTTCAAAAGTCAGAGATTTTGTGAAACACAAGACAACCCAACACTGTTAGATATATAGCTTAATGAAAAGCCTGCAGCTCTAAAATAGCATTAGAGCAGTAACTGCAAGAGGGGAAAAAAGCCTTTAAAATCCTCCTGCAGTGACAATTTGAATAATAGTAATTTTAAAAAAATATTTTGTTTTCTTACAGGGTGCAAAGATTTATATTTTATAGTCATACACTTCATAATACATACTCGTAATCTTCATTTTTTTGCATAAATATGTCCTGTGCATCTTCTTCCATTTGTTGTAGTTCAGCATAAAGATCAGTAGTTCCACTTGTGTTAAAATTCCTCTGAATACTTTGACTATATTGCTGGAGGCGCTTCCACAAGTCATTATAAAGCCTCAGTAATTTAGGGTATTCTCCTTCAAATGCTTGTTTCAAAAACATAGAGGCTGTAAAATGAAGCAGTAAGCAACACACGATGCTAAGTTCAAACTAATTTTTTTATTCCTATAAACAGCCTCTATCCTTGCATTTATATCAGTGTTACACAATGTTATCCTAAGTTTAATATTAATAATGTAATATTTATAATTAATTTCAAAGTGACATAACTATAACATTAAATGCACTTGACAAGGATGTAAAGCACCAGTATAAAACCCACAACTGGAAGACTAGATATGAAAAAATTACTTTATTTTGTACAATAAATGTTTGATATCAAACTTAATTATTATTATCATTCATTTAAGGCCAAAGAGTAATTGGAACTCCCTAAATCAAGAGATTTGCTAACAATATTTTGATGGAGGATAAGTGTGGGGCTGTGGAACTTTGAAGATAACACTTTAAAACAGACAAAGATAACTCCTATGAACCAAAGTCTTCAGAAATGTGATGAGGGAAGCATATGCTTTTATGCACACTTCTTAAAACAAGGTACTTAATATGCAATTCCTAAACTTGTCAAAGAATGACAAAGCCAGCAGAAAAAGCAGCATTATTTTCAGCCTTAAAAGGCTTGCCACAAGTAACAGGAAATGAAACAAATGTACAACTGCTTTAGCAACTCTTAATCTTGATCTAACATCACTCATACTCAAGAGATTTCCCATTACATTAGGAGATTAACACTGTTCCATTCATTCATAGGTTTTTCAGGTTCCAGACATCTGCCCCATTTCACCCAGCCTGTGCTTTCAATTCAAATATATAATTTTGAATACTAGAGGATTCACATTTGTTATCACACACAGAGTTATTTTAGGTCATGAAGCTATGTTTACAAAGACTGTCCCAACCTCACAAAAGCAGATCACTATCTAATACCAAACCTTTTAAACTGCCATAAATTTCTATTTTTACACTATTTTTCTGATATCTTGTCTTCTGATCTATATGATCCAGAACCTGACTGACGTCAGTGGATTCAGTCACCAGAAATTAATGTTAAAAATGAACATTTTCATTTACATGCCTCACTTAAATGAAAAAATCTGTCTCCCCAAAACTCAGCTGTAGCAAAATAAAAACATCATTCACATTGAACCCCCCATAAATGTTTATATAAAACACATTATTAAAAACTGCAAGTAATAAAATAGTTTTGAATAGCTGTTAGAAAAAGTACAGCTGACAAAATGTAAGAGTTCCCTCAGTTCTGCAGTTGGTCCCGTTAACTGATGTCATAAATTTACAATCTTAAATGCGAGCTCTGAGAACAGGCAGCACATGTTCAGTTTGAGCACAGGAGACTCGGGGTATGTACATGCTGCTCTTAAAGCAATGCTTAAGGCAAACAGTAAAATTAATATGTTTTAACACAAGATGCATACATTTTCTTTTGGGATCATCTAGTTACTTAGCAACCACTGAGTATGAATCCACCAGCTAGTTCCTCAAAATTATACTGCTGCTATAAAGCCTGGAAGGACCAAATTTTGAAGGGCCAGTGCAATAGCTGAGATCGCAAAGATAAATGCACATCTTACGCCCTTCACTTCTATGTGCAAAAGATTAAATTTAAACACTCTATGCAAACGTGAAAGATATATGTATAAAAGTACCAAACTCACCTATGATCCAACTGCATGCTGCATTAGCATGTTCTGGTAATAGAACTGTCTTATGTTAACACATGATTTATATTTAATATTCCTTGATTGTATCAGCTATTTACATATTGCACATGTAGAGAAAATTGTGTATAGTCAGAACACCAGCTGTTCATATGTATTTATATAAGACAATTTTGAAGTAAGTAAAATCCTGTTTATAATGGCATCTAAAAAATGACTGAAATCTGATTTTTACAACCAATCAGTGTTTAACAAGAAAAGACTAAGAATTTATCTTTAAAATCAAATTACTAATTTTGAATTTGGCAAACCCACTTGCTTTAGGGAGTATAATGTACCATTCCAAACATTCTTACCTCCACTCACAGTTAGAAAAATACTTTTTGTTATCAGATAACAACTACTTAATGAAACAGAAAATATTTCTTTTTGAAATTTCAACCATAGTTCAGGAGGATCCTGTCTGGTTACACACCTAGAAGTTTGAAACAGACAGACCTTGTGCTGAGTGAACCACTGCTATAGTTCTGATAGAGGAGATACTGAGCAAAGGACTTACTGAAAAGCAAGATTCAAAATAATTACAGAACACATTACAAATCATTTATACTGAATACTTACAGTCTGTTGCTGACTGAAACTGAGAGGAAAGTGTCTGGGTTACTGCAGTCCAAAATTTGTACAAAATATCAGACTGGCCATCCTAAGAGCAAAGGACAAAAGGAATACAAGTTTCAAAACACGCTCTTTCCAAACAATCTCAAGCAATGCAAATGCTCCCAGTCAAAGCTGCTCCTCATCACTGAGAATAAAAACAAAGTAAGTGAAATATGAGAAGTTTTCCTCATGTTTAGAGCCAGAAAAACTATTGGAGAAAGCAAAATAAAAGCTTCAGTCTTGTCTTGAATGAAATATTTCCCTCCAAGTCTCAGTAGAAATGCTCCCAGCTCTCTAGGGGTGCGAGTGCAGCCTAAAGCAGCACACCTCAGGAGACGTGTTAGAAAATCTCTTTGCACTGCACTGACCTTCCCATTCCGTGGGAGCTCTTGTGCTGGCTACACCACTGCAATTATTTACTGCCATTACCACACGCTGGCAAACTCCAACCAGGGACCAAACCACGGCATGCTGCACACAGAGCAGCTCTGCTTCCCAAAAACGTAAAACACACAAAAATACAGCGAACTCACAGCTGACTTCACTGCCTGGTGCCAACAGGGCTTGCAGTCAGAAGTGGAAACAAGGGAGCACACCAAAGGGAATGTGCAGGGGCAGGCTGCTTCCCTACTGCCCCCAACATCTGGCACTTAGGGTCAAGCATTAAAGCATAATATTTGATCCCTGTCTGCCTGAGGTAGAAAAAAATTCCAGGAGATGAGGATGGGTATCCTGTCCTGCCTGCTTGTTAAGGTACTTGGAAGACTGTTCAGTGTTGTCATGGGAAGAGAAAACCCGCTCTGAACAGAAGAGTTTTCTTCCTTGCATGGTGTACATGTCACCCCTTGACCCGACTGCTGCATTAACCAGTTTGACCAGATTACTATAGGAATGATAATCAGAAAAGAAAAAACATGTCAGTTTAACTTTTGCACTGCCCAGCAGTACCACAAGAAGGAGGAGACAATCTATTAAATTTAAAAGTCTCACTACTCCAAAATGAATTATTACTACTTAAGATGATAAAGGAAAAAAAAAAGGTCTCTTTTCACTAGCAGTGGCAATAATGGGCAAAGCAACAAATGTCTTTACAACATCATTCATTAACAAGTACCACTGCAATCCTCTTGAAGATCTGTTCATTGAAAGACTGTAAGTTCAAGCTCAAGTTTCAGTTAAAAAAAATCATCTTAAAGAATGAATATAAATTCTGAAAATCAAAGGTATAGTGATACATCTAAAAGTAATGATAAAAAATAGGATTATCATCACAAACTCTGCAATTAGATGAGGAATTAATCCAACTCTACTCCATATCTCTAAAGATAAAGAAAGGTAAAGTTTATGGCCCATGTGCTAGGAATTGAGAGAGAACATCTTTTATGCTGTTGGACTCATAAAATATATGCTAATTAACACTGAATGCTAAAATAAACTGGGATTACGGAATCTCATTTTTGACTGCTTGAGGACAATGATGGATTTAGAAACTGAAGTAATTTATTTTATAGCTATGTTTGTATTTTCTGTAAAATTGTACTTGACTTTCATAAATGGGCAAAGTAAAATTAGAATATCAGAAAATTATTCAGAAGGTTCACTGCATAAAATCTCTTTTCTTTGATAAATTTATTGCGATAGCATAAACATGAAACTACTTAATTCTTTATTTCACAGTTTCAAATTTAGAACATGAAGACTACTATAAAACAAATGGCCTTTCATATCAAGTATAACTTAATTGGTTTTCATATTCTTTATCCCAACCTGGAACAATGGTTGCCTGTTGAGCATGGTAACTCTATTCAAATTCTAAATAATCTAATGGAGGTGGAAAAATACTTAGAGAGCACTTTCAAACAACTCTTTTTTTCGTGTAATTACCATCTACATCTCTGTCACTGTCTCGGCAGAAAACACAGTGATTAAAGGGTCCAGAAAACAAATATGCATGTACCCCTCCCCATCAACATTCCTATCTTAATTGTCAGATTCAACATGGTGACAAGTAACAGTTACATGGGATGACGCTTTATGCCGTTGTGGAAATATGTAACTTTCCAATGTATCTCTATATAGATACATAATATANAGGAATGTGGAGGAGGGAGTGCAGTTCCTGAAAACAAAGTGCCCGCTTCTTCTCTCCCCCCTTCACTGTCAGGACAAGTCTTAAAGGTGCAAAACTTATTATTCAGCATAAAACAGAGCAGACGATTGGGGATAAAAGCATCATACAGTCAACCCAGGACATAAGGTCAGACATACATACATATCTTCTCATGCACACATTTGCATAGGTAGCCACAGCCATACAAATTAGCCTCTGCTCATTAGTTTGTGTCTTCTGACCCGGGCGAATGGTGTACATTAAATGTATCAGAATTTTGTAGGGAAGAAGGCCCTCATGGCTCAGCTAGCCAACTGTATTGTGTATGAGGAGAGACAGAAGGGAAAAGCTTTATAAAAAAGTCAAATAACATTTCCTACTGACTGACTACTCAGTCAAAAATGTTCAGGGGAAAAAAAAAATGCCTGGTTTTCCAACTAACTAAAATCACTACCTATAGAGTGCTGGTTGCTTCTATAACATATGACACAAGATTTCAGTTTGTCCAGTGCTGAGATGCAGTTTCTCTGGAGGTGAAATATAGCTGCTGATTAATAGCACAGAGAAGACCATGTAAGAGTTTGTGGCAGGAACTAGAGAATACTGTTGCCTACACATACACCAGGGGGTATTTAAGTGGGTGGACTGTAGCTACCAAAACTGGAATACAGTAAGGCAGTAGCATTACATACTCCTGAAGGAGTAAAAAAGTGCTATATGCAACCATGAGCATCCAGAAACAATTTAACTTGTTTAAATCTGTAATTTCTTGTGCTTACACATTAATTCGATATATTATTTTTGAAGGTACATTTGAGTCTCTCACTGCTTGTTTTTTAAATTATGTATTCTAATAAGGATTAGATTTATTAGATTTATGAGAATTATAATTTAACTGCTTAAAATGTAGCATGCAATTCCATCTGCCAATAATCAATACTAGAAAATTACAAGGAAAAAGTAGCAAAAGGAGTTTTTCTCCAGCAATCTATTAAAGGAAATTAAAGGAATGTCCCTTGTACTGGACAACTTCCTCAAGGACTTAAAAAGATAGGCAGGATGAAGCTGGAAAAGGCAGTTCTGCTTGCCTGAAATGTACATAGCAAATCTACTGGCTCATCTTAATGTAATGGAAAGTTTACAAGCCTTGCCCTGTGCTTCACATACAGCATTGTGAGCAGCAAACCACAATATCAGAAAGTAACTGCTCTTTTGGGCCTTTCGCCCTCAGAAAACTAAAGTCAGCTAGCTAAAGCTACCTTCTTCTGATCTTCCCATCTGTAAATAATGAATATAGTCCTCCTCCACACTTACACCAAGTATCCTCAGTGGTAGACAATGTATGGGAGCATTGGATACATCCACATTAGTGATTCAATGTGTAGATAGGGCTCTTTTTGGTCCAAATCTGTCTTGTGTCTAATACTTGTCTTGCAGAACACACTGAAGTGTGCTAGCAGACTAACTTCCACTATTCAAGGAATACACTACCTCATAATTAGTTTAAAAAGAACCACTCCTGCAATTAAATAGCTTTTTGCAGCATATCATCATATAGCTCTAAAATAATCCACAAGGAGGTACTAATATTTCTATCAATTAATATTCTGAGACTTTAAATCAGAAATTTTCCATTTCTCTTGCTTCTGAAAATGAAATAGAATTGGAAGATGTTAAATTATTTACACCCCCTCCAAAATAAAAATGCTTGCTTTGAAATCTAGTCACAAGCAGATTAACATCTTGTGATACAATCCCTTGTAGCAGGAGCAGCTGACAAGATGAGTAATGAACTGCATCCGATTATCTTTTCAGCTCTGTAGCAATCATTTTACAACAGCTTCCTATGCCATACCCAACAGCACTGGAAAAAGGTCACCGTTCTGTCATACTGTCCCCCCACCCAGTGTACGTGTTTAACAACACAGAGAACACATAAACCTTTGGAAGGTAAGAGGTGTTATTATCTAGCACAAAGCTGTTTCAGGTGCATACTGTGCACATAGAAAGCCTACATAAAACATCCATACGTAATTGAAAGTCTCCAGAAGTAAATTATTGCACTTTCACATAAAATAAAATGTTATTTCCTCTTGTCATGCGATATGTTTTTCCTTCAACAAAAGAACCTTAACCGTAATTGATGTTATCTAAAACTCATGATAGGCAAGATTCAGGTTGACATATACATATTTTCCCCATCATGAAATATACCAAATTAAAACTATGAACATTAATTGCAAGCAATTGTAAGACTATAATGGCAAACCAGAACTTTCCTCCCAAACCAGATCCATTTAACGCAGCGTTTTTGAATTAATGGTACTGTCTGTTCACAGCTTTATTTTGATCTCACAGCACAGAAAATCCGCACATAAATCATACTTTGTACCACTACAAAATGGTGGGGAAGTAAGATCAGCCACACACATTAGGCTATTTTCTAATAAAAATCTGTTGTGAAAATGCTCCAATGCCTAAAGCACACTTACATAAACTAATATCTACCAACCCAAACTGTAAATTATTGTCGTTATTGTTCCTGTGACCAGTGACCACTTTATTCCCCAAAACTGAACAGCTGAGCAGGCACTTACATGATTTAGTAGCCCCTATGCAATTCCTTTGGCAGTGCAAGACAGTTTAGATCTGTCCTCCTCTTGTTAATTCTTTATTTTCAGAATGAGCTGAACAACTGCCCAGTAACATACACTAGGGCAACCCTCTGTAATTCTGACCTGCTGGACAACTGGCCACAACCAGGGAATGGAAAAATATTTCGAAAGATGTATGGATTACTAGCACTTAGCTACTTTAAACTATGTTATTTCTAGGTAACCCACTTGCATCTGTGTAGAGTAAAATAGAAAAACACAACAAGCAGACTGCACTCTGGCCCAGCCACTGTAGTCTTCTCCCTTTTTCACACTGTTTAAAAATTTGGTACACAGTCACACATACTATTCACAGAGAAATTACTTGCTCATGAAAATTATACCCATAAATCAGACAAAATATGTCCAGCAGGCTAGACCACAAATGGTGATGTATTTTCTCAACAGTAAGGCTCACTATATTGTCTATGTGAATGGGACAAAGTTTATCCTTTTTAAAATCATAGACGGAGGTAGTTTGACTTCCATGGTATATATTATTTATGTGAAATTAAAAATGTGCTTAACTGCTTTGCTGAATCAGGGCCATAACCAGCAATCCACTAAAAATATTTTCACTTTGTGTAACTATTTCATTTCAACCATTACTATAAAGTCACTATTGTCAATACTCGGCACAAACAGTAACACTGTGCAACTTTCCCGTAACAGAGCAGGTTTTAGATACAACATCTAAGGTTGTATAATAGAACCACAGAGTCACAGAATTAACTAGGTTGGAAAAGACCTTTGAGATCATCAAGTCCACCCTAAAACCTAACACCATCTTGTCAACTAAACCACGGCACTGAGTGCAACATCCAGTCTTTTTTTTAAACACCTCCAGAGATGCTGACTCCACCACCTCCCTGACAGCCCATTCCAATGGCCAATCACTCTTCCTGTGAAGAATTTTTTCCCAATGTCCAGCCCAAACTTCCCTTGATGGAGCTTAATAACACTGCATAAGGCCAGTGCCAGGAGACATTTGGACAGTGTTAGTTCTTCCTGCTCTCTGTCCCAGGAACTCCATGAGGTTCCTGTCAGACCATTCCTCCAAATTCCTCCAGTCTCTTGATGTCAGCATGACTCTCTGGAGCATCAGCCACTATACCCAGTTTTGTGTCATCAGCAAACCTGCTGAGGGTACACTCTGGTCCATCATCCAGATCACTAATAAAAAGTCTTAGAACTGGACTTTGTATTGACCCATTGTGGGGGTACATTACTGACCGCCTGATAGACTTTGCACCACTGACCACTTTCTCAGCCTGGCCATTCAGCTGGGCCATTCATGATTAATCCCACATTGATAAAAAGCTCTCACAGTGCAACTAGGAGAGCCTGCAGACTCAATCATTTTCTACGCAATGACTGGTGGTAAGGAAAGGATTTATATCAGTACTCTTCTACTGGTATGGAATGAATGCGAGGGGAGGGATTTATACTTGTCTATTAATTTTTTTTCAGCAATCTTTTTATCTTTAGAGCATGGTATTACAGCACCTAAGCAGACTTGTTAATAGTGTGAAGCAACACTATTACTCAGATTGATGCATTGACTGCATAGATTTGAAATTTAGATTCGATGTTGCCTGCTCGCAAGATTATAGAAGACACTACAGACTGACACGATTCATGTGCTAAACCCCTTCTCACTCACACGAAAATGACTCGTTTTCCCAGTTCAAAAAATATAACCCATTTTCACTAACAGCTCTTAGTAAGTTAATAAACCACTGAACAATAGTGGGCTGAGTACCAGTATCATCAAAGGATAGATATTAGAAGATCTGTATTCACTGGTACTATATAATAATATTAATGCTAAAGCCTGGAAAACTGATTTCAAGTCTCCTCAAACATAAAAACAGCTTACCTCATTTAAAAAACCCATATCAAACTACTAATTAACTTTGCTATTACTGAAATGAAATTAAACCTCTTTAGCTCTGTTCTTACTATAACTATTTAGTATCCGACGTTAAATCTAAATTCAAGGAATGAGAATGAAAGTACTCCCCTTCTTCAGTATTAGACAAGAATGTAAGAAGATGCTGAAAGGACATATATTTATTTTTACAAGTGTCTCTATTTCCTCCACACTGTAAATTTAGAACTTAATGAGTATAATTTTCCATCTGTGAATTATCATATTTGTGTCTGTCTAAAATAGCTATTTTAACATTCAAATAATAAATCTGACCCACTGATTCTAAACTGGCTCCCCCTTCATGACAACCACTTCCAACTTATTTTTCCCTGTAGAAATTTTGATACTTTGAGTAGAATGTGAAAAACATCTTTATTGTGAAGCCTCTTTGAAATGTAAAACAATATAGAGAATATTAGCATGCAGCTAGTTGCTGCAGGCTCCTGAAATCAGGCTTTGCATACTAACATATACAGTGTTTTCTATCTGTAATCAAACGCTCCGCCATGGAAAAATACGCGACATGTGAATGTTGCTCTAAAAACTGAAGACGTTTAAAGGACAGTCTAAATATTTTTTCCACCAATAAAGCAACAATGCAAATGATTTAACAATTTCGTACGACAAGATCTTATGGGACAGAAATAAGGAAATCTATTTGCACCATTTCTATAGCAACATAATTGCCAAATGTTAGACTGTGAACAAAAAGCCATCATCCTCAGTAGTGCAATTAATCAGTAAAGACAAATTCTGAGTGTGTTCTCAATAATCCCTTTTTGTATCCTTAAAGTAGTCAGGATTAAATTTCTTCAAATAAGAGTGAATTTAAATTTCTAATGTTGTTTATATTATACATTACAGGTGCAGAGATGTCAATAAATGACACTGCGATTTTAAAAATGACCTTGGTTTTTTTTTGTTTTACTGCAGGGCACAAAATTTCATTACACTGGGTTGATCAGTTTATATCCAAGGTGTAATAGTTTCTAGACTTCCAGCAATAGTGCAACATTTGAAAAAAGGTCTCTTTATGCAGGTGACAAAAGAAACAAAAGCTGGTTTGCTTTATTTCTCAAAAACCTTCTTGACTAGAAAATAAAGTTAAGACTGTGCATTTCACGGAATATTGGAATTCTTAAGTGATTCCTCAGAAAAACTAATTTGAAAGGAACAAAAATACCTAGATATTAAACAGTGCCCTATATCTTCAAAACTACTTAAAACATTAATTAATCCTTCCATATTCCTGCAAGATATGCATCAACTGGAAATAAATGAACTTAGTATTCAAAAGCCAGTAACTACCCCAGGGATTTGACAGCTTTCTTCTACCCAGAGAAGTGATTTAGTATGTACAGCTCAATTCCAACTATGCTTTCACCTTGACTACTCCATATCCCCTCAAGGATGAAAGGATGGCTCGCTACCATGTCCACTCAGCCCAAAGCTGTTCAGGTAAGATTGACAAGAATGATGATAAAAGGCGGCACTTCTGGTAAATGTATTTCTTTTCCAATGGCAAGCTGACTGAAAACCAACTGACTTAGTAATTTGCAGTCATCACTGATCTGCAACTTGCACAAACACCACCAAACCAGAAGTGAAAAAGAAAAGTCATTATTACCTACTAACCCACGCAACCTCCACACCATCCCTTTTCTTCACAGCTGCATATTTTTGTCAGAGAAATGGAATTAAAGTTCTACAGAAAACGTAGTGTCATTAGAAAACCATTGCACAGGCTCTGATCCTCCCATGTGAATTAGAATCAAATTACTTTTAGTATGGCTGCCTGGGCACACGGATCCATTCAAAATGAGAGTTGGGACTTTTAACTGGTATGATCTTCTTGGCTCTTTAAGAGTCCTCAAAACTAATGCAAGTGAATTCAGCAGGACAATTTGTAGATCTGAAATAAAAAGTGTCTTCAACATTTTGGGAACCAAAAACCTGCTCATGCACCTGGGTTTAGATCTCCACAAAGTACCTCACTGTTGCTTAAACGACAAACAGAAATCACAGTAGAAATGATGTGCAAGTAATCCAATTCTGCTTCTAAAAAAATTACTGAAAAATATATCATATACTTGTAATAATAGGTGAAAACAATAGTATTTCTGAATTCACATAAGACAATAATTAGATTATTTTTCAATATTTTCCACTTGGGATTATTTTTTAATTGGGTCAACTGAATGTGAATATGTGATGGTAGATGTGAATAATTTCAAAGCAGCAACATTTTTTAACAATTTTAGATGGGGAGCAGAAATAAGAAGGTGAAATATAAGTACACTCTGTCAATAAATATCTATATTTTCCATTTATTTTCTTTATCTTATGTAATGCTGAGGACATTTCTTTCTGTATCGTTAGCACCTCATATTGCCAGTGTTGACAACTCAGGAAAAAAGCCTGCTTACTCACCAAACATTCATCAGCAGAAGCAATGATAAGAGCCCTCCAGAAAGTGCATAATAACACTCCCTAGAACTCTCAGCTCACTTTTTTACCCAGAGGCTTACGTAAACGACAGGGTTTGTGATGTGCCTTGGTTGCAAACAGGACACCCAAAGGCGAGCAAGGGCAGCTCTGCCTGTGCCTTTCTGCCCAGTGGAGGGACCCAGTTCATCCTTTCTACTGACCACCCCAATCCCCCTTAAAAATGATTTGCTGCTTTCCAGGCTGCTTTTCTCTTGGCAGAACTGTTCCCTGATGTCTATGTAGGAGTGAAAGAGCCAAAATAGATGAGGATCAGAGATCATTTTCAACTCTTTTACAAGGGGCTAAGAGCGACTCTAATTAGGAAGGTGGCTGTCACAGAAAGATATGTTCAGCTGCGATTTACACTGAAGTCAATTGTAGTTTAGGCATTACAACAGCCAAGGAAGGATTAGTCACTACACATTGAAAGAGAGAAGCAATAAAGCAAAATAAACTGCAGTAACCTACTAGCTCTCTGAAGGTGAATTAAGCAATTGAAAGAAATTATATAAATAACCAGTCATTAGGTGAACAAAAATATCAAATTTACATTATTTAAATCTTATCTATAATTTTAATTTTTACCCTTAAAATTATGACAGCACCAACCCTATCTTTTAAAAAATGTATACAGTGAAAGCTGTATTCATTTCTCCCAAAACTAGAAGTCATAACTCCATGAGTTCTGAATTCTTTTAGCCCTCTTCAACTAAAATCTAGTAATTAAAGGCCTTTTTTTCTTACATAAAACCCACAAAATCTTCATTCAGTTGTATTTCTCCTTGAAACAGTTAATAGATTTGTTAAAAAAATTAAATCTGTAATTTAAATATGTAAACACTAATAATGAATCTATAGTTCATAACTAGTATGAAATGAAGCAGTCTTTAGAAGGTACTATGAGTGCATGATTTCTTTTTAGAATTGCATTAATTTCATATTGCAACAAAGGAAAAACACCAAAATCTAGATCTGCAAAGGAAAGCAGTGAAAAAATGTGCAGTATAAATTTAATGTCCAGATTCTTCCATGAGCCTCATGTAAGCCTGGTACTGTTACTTAAGTCTTGGCCACATCTAAAGCTGGTAAAAATTGGAAGGGAATTCTGTAGGAGAAACCATAGGGTAGAAAAGACGCAGGTGTTGTCATTGCCCTCTTGCTGAACTGCAGAATTTAAAATTTTCCAAGTTCTGTACCTCAGCTTCTTCATCTGTCAGGTTTTGTTTCCTTTTTTTTTTTTTAAACAGAGAGTTTTTGTTTTAATTAATTTTAAATTAATCCTTTAATTAATTAGCTAGTGCTTTTAAAACTACATTTTTGGATACAACATGATACAACACTACTAAATATTATTACGGCAACAGGTAATTAGAAAGCCGGAAAGCACGTGTTTGAGACCATAATACAAAATTAGAAAAACTGCAGGCTGTGCTATCTGTGAAGAGAAAGACACAAAAAATCCCCAATGGAAAAAGAGAATGATGACTTAAAAAAAAAAAAAAGGCAAGTAGCTTCCTTGCTATTAAAGGACTTGTGCTTTAAAAAGGCTGGATCTCCTCCTCTCTTATATTTCTTAGGATGATACTTGCACTGCAGTAATCAAAACAAGGAAGCAGATGGACAGGCAAAGTGGTACTGCAGCTGCTGCAGAAGATGACTATAATAATAATGTTGACATCAGTAACAGTAATTAGTGCACAGACTGTAGAGTGGATGATTCGTTTTCCCATCTTCTGGAGTGGGCATGCTGCTCTAGCAAATGAGTACAATGTTAGTACCTTTGGCTTGTTTTGTTCATTTGCTCAGTTTATTAATGAAATTGAATACAATACAGAAAATCCAACTTCTCTCCCTCTCCAGAACACTTGCTGAGGAAAGCACATTTCAGTTTGGTTTAACACGAGATGGAATCTTCATTAGCAAATGGCAAAATACCAATTTCTTATTTCTATCTAAAACAATTCATACTCTCCCATACAGCCATCTGTACTGCATCTGAATTCCAGCAGCATGCAGTACGTGTCTGGTTTTGTCTGAACAACAGCTCTACTCTTTGGTGTGACCTCACCCATCTGCAGCCTGGTGCCACACCTTTTTCATGAGACACGAGAACAAATGGTCTGTGAGAATGTCCAAGAAAAACACGATGCTATACTGAACCATTTCAGGCAAGAAGTAAGTCAAGCATTGGTGCATCAGCAGTACTGTGCCATGCTGAGAGAATTCTGCTAGCAGAACATCAGATAGGGATGTACCACTACTCCTTAGCTGCCCCAATGAGAATGACAATGTCCAGCCTGGCACCATACTACACCAAAACACCGAAAAGCAAAGTAATCGGAAGAGTGAAAACTGTGGAAAAATAAATAGATGGATTTTATTTGGGAAATAAAACTTTTCACTTAGATGCAATCCTGCAGTATTAATGTTAAGGGAAGGAAGGGTAATCAGAGACATCATGGAACATGCTTAGCATAAAACAACCCAGTAAGCCTTTTATTTACTAATGAGCTTTTCCTTACCCTGCTTCCACTGAAATTAATTTTCCCTGCTCATTTAGTCTCCAGGAGGATAAAATATTTCCGTTGGCTTCCCTCTATTATCAGCCTCAAAAACTGGAAAAACTCCCTTTTCAGTTGTTGAAAAATTCCTTTTCAAGTGATGTTTTACAAGAGGGAAGAATGAAAGTCAGAAGCATGGGCACAGGGTGGGAGTCACTCATGAACACCAACAGATCATTTACCTAAGCTCTGTTTCCACCCAAACTCTTCCTTTCAGCATTTCTGGTCTGTCTCCAGGTTTCTATGTTTCTCCCTAAACATGCTGATCCACTGAAAGGCTGATCCATCCAGGCAGCAACAGATTTTTTTGCCAAATTAAACATTTTTTAATTAAGAAAATATGCTAAACATTTATAAACTTTTTGAGGGGGGGTTGTGGATTTTTTATTTTGGTTGAGTTGCTTTTTTTGTTGTTGTGGTTTGCTTTTTTTTGTTTGTTTGTTCTAACACAGAAAGAGAAGCTTGAAGTGCATCATAGAAAAGTGATGCTCTGTGCAACATCTTCTGGAGACAGGCTTAAGAGATAGATAAAGGCTGTATTTAACCTTCATTATTTGCTTTCACTGTTGAGAAGACCACGTTTGCATATGAAGAGCTTCCCCAAGTTATTTCAAATATTAAGTCCATGTAAATTAAAAATCCAGTTACACACTTGAAAAGAGATGTCAGCAGGAACATGTCTTTTGTTTTCGCTCTCTTCTACTAATGTAGATGAGACAGTTTCAGTAATCCTGCTCCTACCACTGAAGGAGACCATTAATCAAATTATTCCAAATATGAATAAAAAACAATGCAAATGAATGGAAAAAAATAGGTATTCAAAAGAACAGCCATGATTATTTTTCAAGGGAGAAATTGTCAAGAAGTGAGAAACAGATGGCTGAAAATGATAGATGAAGACACATTCTCCTATGCAAACGAACAGATTTAATTAATTACTCAAATCACATGGTATTATGGAATGACATTAATGATCCATACAGTGGTGCCTTATCAGCTCCCTTTTAAAGAAAACAAAAGAAATTACAACAAAATGAACATGTTTACATTCTACAGACATAACCCGCAGATCATAAATATATCCTTCAATGTTCGTTTGAGTTTCAACACTTTCCCATCAATTTAAGTAAAAAAATTATGAAACCGTAAAATTATAAATAAACTCATTCTCTCATCACATTTTTCTTAAGAGATTTACTAAAGCGTATTCAGCTAAATTAAAACTTTACCTTAACTATCTCCTCTATGAAGCAGACATGTGACACAGGATCTCTTTTCTTTGCCAATACTTTCTGCAAATGCTGCACCTGTAAGACAGAATTTATTGAGAGGGAAAGTGACATCTAAATTCTTACATCCAAAATTGCAAGATGAGACAAACAAGAATTAGCTGCAGAGTACCTGTCCGCAAGCAGCACAGATCTGATCCATGAGTTTCTCCATGTTTGTCCAGAGGGCTGCTCGAAAAGCTGCTGTGTTCCCAGGTGTTGGCATAGCAGCTCTACCAGGGCCACCTAAATGGTTTTTAAACATACATAGCAGCACATTTCAGCTTCCACAAATGAAAATTAAAATATTGGAAATATAGATCTCTATGCACTTTGACAGATACTTTTCTTTAAGCCAAAGCAGCCTAAAATACGTTCAGAAGAGATCTTTGTGAATGGTCTCAGTTGTCTCAACTGAGAAGTTGACTCAGCTCTGAAGTTCAGTGGAGATATACTTCATGCTCATGACTGTTACATGCTCTACCAATTCAGACTTCCGCAGAAACACTACAGTAATGCCAATAACCAGTTTTGCAGGATTTAAGAGCAAAGTGAAATGAGAGAGAGTAGCTGTGAAAAATACAGCTATTACCAGCTAAGGACTTAAACGCATAGACAAACTGCTAAAAAAGTGATATTCCAGCTGAAGGGCATGCAGCTGCTAAACAATCACTTCACTTGAGAGAAGATGCATTTCTGTATTATTCCGCTGATTGTGGTTCTGGACCCCCACCTTGCTGCAAAACTTTTGAAAAAAAATTGAATGCTCATAATACCAAAGTTCAAATCTGCCTGCCCACTCAATTCCTCAGTATTTTTTTGTATCTGAGCTAACTGGGAACTAAATGCTTAATAGTGTAGCATTTCTTCATACTGAATAGTCTGCTTTGAAACAGTTTTCACCTGACAAAAGCATGTAGTTGCAGGCTTCTTCCATTGATTGCAAATAATTTCAACCTGTAATTCTCCCACCAATAGAAAGAAAGAAAGAAGAATTTGGAGTCATCGTTCCATGAGAAACAGCTAAGAAAATGCTACAAATTGTAACCTAATGAGGACAATTTTCTGGGCAAGTTAGGAAGGAGTGGCAGGGAGGAATAAAGGAAACTCTCTGAGCCAAATATCAGACATACATGATTTTGTCAAATTAAATGTTTTAAAATTAAATGTTTTCTGAGATATGCCTGCTCCCACCCTCTACTGGTTAAAGCAAGCAGGGAAACATTTCTAGAACAGGCCTGGATGTGAGAGTTTCTTCCATTTTATAACATACCGCACTCCTATAAAAAATAATCAGTTATCATTCTCTGTAAAACAAGTATCACACCTCTTGTGGCTGTTTGAGATGGTTGGGTCAACACTTTGATATCCAAAGCATTTTTTATGTTCTCTTCCAGCACTGTGCAGTATCCATCCACCACATTAGCAATGGTATCCTTCAAAGTCCCAAGGTTATGGAAAACCTGAAGAGCAGTTCCCACTTGAGTAGGATTCTGAAGAAAGAAGATATTAAAAATAACAATTATCTTTAACTGTACTATTAAGATGTTTTATCCAGGATGAGACATAATTTTAGTGGGCAAATTCATCTTTTAAGTTCAATCTGCTAATTCATTCTGTTTAAGTTACTGGCATCCTTACTGCATAACAGAGAATGGAGGGTAAAGGAGAGGACTGATTTCCTCTGCTCTCTGAGCAATGCTTTGCTTAGATCCTTTTGGTGCTATCCTCTGAATACGAATGGAAAGGAAGGAACTGGAAGCACTGCTGGCAGTATCTAACCTGGGGTGGGTTATCAGTGACTGATCCAGGAATTCAGGGGTTAATTACAGTACAGCTGTATTCAGCCATGGTGTAGCTGGTAATATTGCTTTAACATGCAGTGCTTGTTACACTACTGTCAGTTAAGTCCCAAATAGTTAGTTAAATGTGATACAGGTTTAAAAAAAGTACTAACAAAAGATAAGAAGAAGCAAGCAGGTCAAGCCCCTACTACTGACTACTGCAAAATTTAAGTTTGTATTTCTACATTTCTATTTCTAATGTTGACAATAATTTCATTTTTCCTCACAGCAGAATTAAGAAATAAACCAATGCAGTGATTATTTCCTGATCTTGCCAAAAAAAAAAAGGAAAAAAAAACTACTCAACACAGGGGAGTGAAAACTGTCCAAAACCTGTCCAGGTCCACTGTTTAAGAGACCCCTGATAAAGATTAAATCTGATGATAATTCCACTTAGCAACACTAAACACTGGCATGGGTGTTATTTAGCAAGAGAAAAGCCTCAAATTATTGCCTTTGGAAACTAAGCACTGTCATCTATACACTGAATACTGCTTTTTTAATTAGCATTTACAGGCAATTAGTTGAGGGGGCAATCAGTTGATCATACACACATTAGAGATGCAGTCTTTTGTCATTTTTCTTAGTCACTTCTGCCAGCAGAAAAGAACATGGTCTGACAGAAATGCTGGCGGTCAGACTGGACAGAAGCATCTGAGAATTCTGTGATTCTGTGAGATTCTGTGATTCTGTGAGACCACTCCTCACTGCAAAGCCCACTTGGCATTGGCCATGGTGCAGCTGCTGTGCTAAGGATGCACTTCTGGTACATCTACCTATGTCACCAGGTTTTCTGATCTGTTGGCAAACAATGCATTCTCCTCAAACCCAATGTTTCAGAGGTCACACCCCTACAGCTGCACATTCGTGCCATTTTTTCTAGGGTTCCTACAAGATCAAAACCATAGTTAAAGCAAAAAAAGCCACATCCCATCTTCTTTCCCATGAGGAGTTCCCAGGTTTATTGGAAAGCAAAGGAATATTAGGCATGTATTATGGTTTGCAGACCTTATACTAACTATACCAGTTTCTTTTTCCAAACAGTGTGGGAGTTAATGAGCATTCCCAGCATACTATTACGGGTCTGGGACTTGTAGGTTTAGTTTTTTGACAACTGGGTATGCTGTAACATTTCTAAGCATCCTGTGGGTGTGCTTGTGGAGGTGGGAAAGTAAGCCATAAAGACTGGAAGATTAATGGGATGTCAGAAAATGAAGAGTACTATAATGCAAGGAGGGAATTTGGGGACAGAATGAACAAGAGAAAGAAAATATAAATGGGAAGAGGATGAGGAATAGAATGAAAAGACTCTGGCAGAAAGAAAGAGAATGAAACTGAAAGGAAGAAAAGATAGAAAAGACACACCTCATTTACCAGCCTTTCCTGAATTGTTCTAATTTTTACAGAATACCTACACAATTATGAAACCAGGTAAAGAGTCAGTAATACAAAATCAATACCTTACTATTACTACAAGAGCACTCAACTAGATTTCAGTCAGGCTCTAATGTTCATATATTAAATAGTAAAAAAATAGAACAGCATCGAAAGGTGAGCTGGGCACTATCCACCCTTAAATAATCAATGGCCAAATACTTATTTTCCTGACAAACAGGCAATACAGGCACAAATAACTGCAGGCAAAAAGTCAATCTTTTGACTTTTGAGTCAAACACAGTTCAGCAAACTAACTCTGTAGCTACTGGGCAACAAAGACACTAAAACAAACTCCAAGAGAGCCTGAGCTATATTTCAAAAGAAATGGTTTTAGCCAGAAGTTTCAAACCAAAATACAAAATCATGGAAACCTTCTATTCACTGAAAGTATCTTCCAAATCTAGTACTAAAGTTAAAATCAGAATGGAACGAAGATTGGTAGGTGGAACAAAAATAGGCAGGTGGCCTACTTCTTATTTGCTTTTAAATTGTGGACATGGCCACAGACAGAGGGCTCCTAGCTCATGTATTCATCTTGTATGGAATTAGAGACATATCAAATCCCCAACAAGGTAGAACAAAGTGTATTACTTTATTTGATTCATTTACAATAATTTTCTCACCTCAGGAAGCAGTTATTGTTTCATATGCACCAGACAGACTATATAACAGTCCATTGTTGGTTTATGACTAATCCTAAGAGAATGGAAATTTTTATGCACAGCTAGTTGCTAGGTTTAGACAACATGTTTTAAAAAATGATGCCCCCCCTTGGGACAAAAATTATGTGAAAAGAAAATGTTGAAAAGCAGGACAGAAATTAATTATTATACTTTAGGGCTTGCATATACATCTCAAAATTAAACTGTTTATTATTAATACAAACTGGACAAAAAGTTGAGAGCCAGTATTTCAGAATTTGCTACTACTAATAGATGTTATTATAAAAACTTTTCCGTAATATTTTCCTTCTACCTGAGAAAGCTTAAAGCTAAACAGTTCTGAGATTTGAAAAGCTGCGATAATTTTTATCAAGAGAAAACCATGCATTTGAAAAAGAACTGACTACAACAGTGATCTACAAAGGAAAAGGGAATCACATCAGAGAATAATATTCAGAATAGCTATCCACAGGAACAATATGGAAAATAATACAAATACTGTTGAGATGGAATTTAATGAGTTCATCAGCAGTATTTTATAACCAAGTTGTCTGTCACTGCAGGCAACCACACTTCGCAATTTTAAAGTGCTCACCTTAGAATCTCTGTCCATAAAAAATTTGTACATTTGCCATAAACTTGAAGCTATGGCAATCAAAAGAGTAGAGGGCAAAGAAAAACAGAAGAGCATTTAGTAATATGTTAGCAGTACAGTATAATCTAAGTGCATAAACACAAACATACACAAGTGAAGTAAAACCATGACCCCACAAAGTGTAGGACAACAACACTACCTACTCAAAAATTAGCTACAGTGATCTTCAGATTGCAAAAATTATTATGCATCTGGGAGTTAAGGAGAGATGGCATTAAGTCCACCAATAATACCCTTCTCCATTCAAAGCACTCCTCCATCTGGCAAGTCACGGCATAGTATGTTACAGATACATGGAAATTAAATTCCACAAATGTAAGAGCTTAAGAAGACTCAGTGAGTCATCAGTTCAATATATGAAGAAAATAAAATAAAAATCAACATGCTCAAAAACTAGTTCTACCATGAAACAAGTCTCACAAATATTTTAAAACATCAAAGTTTCCCAGTATCCATCAGACAACAGATTAAATAGCGTGGTCAGAAGGTTGATACCAGTCACCACTTTAAGAGAAGGTATGGGTATTTCAATTTATGTTTTTGCAAAACAGATACTCATTCAGCAGAAACTATGAAGAGATGTTCACACCAGATGTATTTGCTAATTTTCTCTATGAATGAGAACCATTCATTTTATTGACATAATTTCTGATTAACTTTATCCCATCCCATTCCATTTCGTTCTGTAGATGATGACAGACAAGTAGAAAAATAAGTGTCATGCAGTCATTAGTATGAATGTGGGTTTTTTCCCAATTACATCGTGTGGTTGTTTCAAAGAGCAGCTGACTGGACTTGATAACCCAGCAGATGCTGCCCAGGCCAGCATGGCAGCTACAGTCATTCTCAGAGCATAACCCCATTTGGTTAATTCCTTTCCCACTAAGATAATAACCCTGTGAAGACTAAACAGAAATGTCATTAAAGACTTAAATAAATATATCTTACATTTCTCATTTGAAAGTATCTCCTGGGATGGAATGAAACAATTTTGTTTTGTCAACTGCCCACATTGCAACTATTTTAAGATTGCCAGTAGTATTATCAGAATAATCTTCTGAAAGCACGGCTAAGGAAATAGCAATAATCTTCTTCATCATTAGAAATGCAGCTTGGACGAGCAAACCTGCTCCTCACAAGGGAGAGTGGTGATGACACTGAGCTAATTTGGGACAGGAAGATTCCTAGCATAAGGTTGAACCATAAATAAGAAACTTGTATAACAGGCAAAACTAATGGCTCAAGTGCTACAAACACAGCTTCCAAACCTACACTCCACCTTCTCAGGGTACAGTATTCACTATGTGGATCATTATTCTCTACCCAGGTCTGTCTTAGAGAACTTCACATCATTATTTCTTTATCCGGTACAAATCTGTCCCAAAGATCCCATGCCACAGGATTTTCACCTGTGTGGACTATAAACTTCCTTCTCAAATGAAAATGCGTTAATTGGCAAAAATATTTATGGTCAATCTGAGACAATTTATGGTTTATCTGAGATAATTGCTACTACTTAGACAAAGAAGCAGTGTTACAAATGTAATTAATTGTTAACTTTCATGCAGCTAAATTTCACAAGTACCTGCACCACCAGTAATCAGAACAGCTCTCCAAGGAAGTGCTCTTTCACAGTACAGTTTAGAAGGACCACATACAGAAAAGTCAAACTTGGACTAGTCCCTCACTTAGAAATTACATTCCATAGCTACTAATGCATAAAAGGACATTTCTGTTTTGCTTATTAAAATCAGAACAGTGGCTCTGACTGAAAATCTTTATCATTTTTCAGAGAACAGGTAACCCTGTTCAGGAGAGGCTGTGGCAGGCTGATACATAGACAGACAGACAGACAGATAGATAGATAGATAACTCAACAGCTGTGATTTCAGTGTGCTGTCACATCATTACCTCTTATGCAAAACATACACCATGTCCCACAAACAAGCAGTAAAAGTGTAACACATCTCAAAAATAATTACATACATTGCTTAGTTGAAGAAGATCTGTAATTACTAATTAGTCCAGGAATCACTTAAACAGAGTGGTCTGACAACGTGGAGAGCAAGGAATACTACAACATTCCCTAACCATGAAGAAAGAATCAGCACTAAAACACAACAATACCAGAACAGGATGCACAAGGAAATAACTAAACTTGTAAACTAATGTATGTTTTCTGACAAGGAATACAAGAGACTTTTGTAGTCCTTACAGAGTAAGTGCAAAAACAGTTTCCAGATTATATTTCTGACTATCTTTGACTGACATTTAGTATTAACTAAATTCATTTGACAGAAGATTTTCTATATTAGGAGCTATTTCACTTACTTTTTAAAGTTAACTGCTCCTTTTGTTTGTAGAAGATAGCAGTTGCAATTTCCAACACAGCACCGCTTTACCAGGTCCAAAAAAGACTCCTTTCAGAAGCTAAAAATCCCGTCAGATGTTCCTTTACAGTGTTTGCTCCTTCTCCCCTCTCATTACCATTACAACATGCTGCCTCCTTCCAGTAATTTTTGCATAAATAACATTACTATCCTAATGACAAGTACTGCTCAAAGACCAAGTGACTGAGGAAGTTTTGCAAGCACTTGCAGCTACCCAGTTCCTAGTCATCTCTTACAGACACCATAAGTGAAAAAATGAAAAGTTACTCCAGGAAAAGTTGCAGTTCAATTTAAAGAGCTCAAGCAGGTAAGCAGTGAAGCAAATTTGGCCACCTAAGTCACAGCCAAGGCAAAATGACTATTGAGCAGAATTAATAACTTAGTAAGAAGGACTGGAATTCTTGCTTTGAGGTATAACTCAGCTATTTTAATTGTAGAAAAAGGAACAAAAAACTAAAAGTAGAAATTAAATGCCAATGAAATTCAGTTTCAGTCTAAAAACAGTATTTTATTCCATTTCCAGATGTCCATGCCTAAAAAAAATTAATTGATATATCACTACTCCTAAAAATGAACGTACTTAGGGAAGCTCATCTCTATGTTCATTATCATCCCATCTGTCTTTTACTCTCTTCATCTCTAAAACCTGAGCAATAAATGAAAAGGTCAAATTGACAATGTAAAGCCAGAGAATACAGCCTTCTTATCTATATACAGATATCCCAGGTCTTCCTGTTTTGGTCTTTGCAGTGTTGGGAGGAGAGACAGGTTTAAATATTATGATTTGCTATAGAAATATCATAGGTAATAGTGAAGTAAACACACTGGCTAGATCAGAAAAGAACATTTTAAGCCTTAAGAGGCAAGAGTCCCAAAGCCAAACATTTAAATATGGTTAGGTTATAACATCTACCTTCTGTAAGCCCATGTTTCAAATACACAACCTCTTTTGGTAGAAGGACTTCACATGAAAGGAGAACTTTTCACCACAAAGCACAGTTATAAACCTCATCATGTCCTCAAACTAGGTCAGCCTTTTGTTTCTTAGAATAACAAGAAGGAAATAGCAAGAAGCATTGTACCACAAAGGTTGAGGAGGGGGAAAAAAAAAAGAAACAGTAGCAATAAAATACTAGAAAGCAAAGAAACAAGATTTTTCAACACAGCTAAATAGCTTGCCAAAACACTTATTCACCATAATAGTGTAATCAAAGCAACAGATGGCTAAGAGCTAATGGGACAGAAAGGCATCAGGAACTGTTGTAAAGAATTATCTCATGAAACATCAAGCAATGTTCCAAAGTTTACCAAGCCTCAGGCTATCAACGTGACAGCAATTTCAAAGAAAGTATCTGGCACCTCTGAGGACAGATCAGCTACATTGATTAGTATATAACAATTACAAATTTTATCCTACAATGCTCTATTTGAGTGTAGGAAGAGTATAAAGTCTTTAAAGAGTAGAAATTATACAAAATTTAAAAAACTAGTCAGGCAGCATGGAAATGGGGGCCTCTGAGACAAATCAAACTTCTTAAAATGCTTCTCTCACCTCTTACACAATTTGACCAATCTCTAAAGCCCTTACTGATAACAAACCAGCTCACATCTGAAGATGTGGCTCCTCCATTAAAAACACAGCTGATGAAGTTTAGAGAGCAGAAGGTGAGACTGCAGCACCAATCCTGTCCTTGTGCAACCCTGACTTGCACCTGCTGATTCAAGTCCTATTACTGAAGAACAGAAGTGTAAGGACACAAAATCTCATTACTAATTTTGATATTTGGACAAAAGCTTGTGACCAGATGTTTTCTTCCACCTCACAATATCATCATGTACATGCTCACTCTATTAGATGGTTCAACAAAAGCCATTAAAAACCAGAAATGTCAAGTTTCACTTTTAACTCAGTCTTAATAATCAACATTAGGAATTAGCTGCTGAAGGGTTTTAACATGTTTTTCTCTCTTTACAAAAAAAAAAAAAATTAAATTCTATCTCAGAAAAAATATCATTTAAATGGTATGCTCTGAATGATTTAAATATCTACCACAAGCCATCTGGGTTTTCTTGTTCTCCTGCTAGTCTTTGCAACAAGATAATAATTACCTATGCAAGTGACAACATCTCATTTCTGGAATCTGTGCATATATTGTCAACAGCCCTGAAGTGCCCTCAAGTATTTAAAACAAATGAACTTTAAGAAGCTATTTTATTTTAAATTCTTTTTAGCTAATATTTTCATACTCAACTACAGACAGACCTCCATCATGGTCAGATTTGCTGTCGGATGAAATTTTAAAACATTTTTTTTCTTCTTAATACAAAGTTCAAATTCATTGTATCGTACACCTAGAGGAAAGTCTGCAGATAATTCAGTGATGAACTGTAGGTTGCCAGGACTGCTGGAGATGCCCTAATCCACCTGCTTGCTCAAAGGAGGGTTTACCACACCAGGCTGCTCAGGAATGAGCCAGAAGACACTTTTTCTGCTCCATTTTCCTTTCCTAGTTCTTCTTACAGCTCCCAGAAAATGCAACAATGGATTTGTGCAGTCATTTTCATCAAGTTTTGCTGAGGCCAGCTTGAAAGAGAGCAAGCCCATGTATACACCCAAACATGTCTTCAGTGCTGGCAGTGTTACCCACACCCTGCCAGCAGTCTAAGTCTTCCAAGTTCTCTTCTAAATTTGTCCACTGGCATGACAAAACTGACCTCTTTTTGCTACAGATTCAACATTTATATGAGTAGATTTTATATTTCTAGGATTTTTTTTTTTTTAAAAAGGTCAGTCCCTTTAAAATCAAATGGGCAAAGCTATATTATACAAAAACTTTACTATGAAGGTGCCTAGTTTTTCCTGCAACTAACACAGACACTGGGATCCAGTTCGGCCACTGAAAAAAGGCAGTGCTCACCCCTCACTTCAGCTGTCAGCCAGCAATGCATTCTGAAACCTTCACAGAAATGGGAACTTACTGGGGGTGCCGCCTGCAGAAGGACAGAAGGGAGGTGAAAGAGAAGAATAAGCAGCTGAGTGCACCTCTTCTTCCACACAGACTACATTATTCATCACCCAAGAACTGCAGTATTTTGATCCAAGATTTCTCCTTTCTAATGCCACATACTGTTCAGTTCCCTATGTCATTTCAAGATTATCCAAAGCTTTAAATCTTTTTGTTACCATAAATGTTACAATGTACGATAATGCAGAATTTCACGTGGCACTGAGTAGCAGACCAAGAACACAATGAAGCATTGATTTCTTCTGAGACGATTAAGACAGAGCAGATTTTTAACCTGAGAAAGAGGCAAAATGAATTATATTATCTTATTTAGATGGGTATCATGGCTAGTCGATCATATTTTTCACTCTGCTCTATGCAGATGTGGCTTATTAATGCTTTGTATGTTCTTCTTGGATCACCTAATTGCATTACTGCAGAACCTGTTAACAATCAACAGTCAACAGTACAAACCACAAATAGAATTACAGTCTGGGAGAGGCGTTTAACAATAACATACTATCTTATCTGGAGAGAAAGAACCTCAGTGTAGCTTTAGTTTTGAAGAGACACAGATACACAAAGTAAAAATTTAAAAGGCTGGGATATATTATACAGAGACCTAGCCAAAGCCCACATCAGTCTCTGCTCAGTTATATCCCTGGAATTTAGTGGAATTTCATATATGCTGTTTACCTTTCAGTATCTAAAGCAAATGAGAAATATTTTAATCAATTTGGTATAAAACACTTAAACGGACTAGGACTTTGGAAGACAACTTTATTTAACCTCATTCTATAAAGATTAGACCCATGGGATTGAAACACTGCAATGTCTGATAAAGAAAAACCTTAATGGTTCCTGTTCCAGTCTTACCTCAACTGTTTTCAACAAGATCTAATCTTAGCCCTTCTGTATCTGTAGCAATGCAAACATCACTTCCTTATTTCACTGCTCTACCTTATCCATCCCCCAGTCCATCTTCCAGCCCTTCTGCAGTCTTGTTCTCAGAACAGCTCTTTCCATTCGTATCTTTCTCTTTGGAGTTACCCTCAAGACCTAAACTTAGTTTCCAGTTTCCGTACTGAGACAGTGTTCCCAGTCTCCTTTATTCTACCCTATAGTACAGGTCATTTATAAAGCTTTTCACAGCTGAACAGTTCATAGCAGTGACCCAGGCCTCTCTGCATATAAATAAATGAATCCAACATCATATTTGCATTAATACCTTAAAAGTACTAGAATCAGATACATTCTTGCCCTTGTAGGTATTATCTAGTCTTAGTGTAGTTTCAGTTTCTCACTGTGGTCAGAGCTGTCCAAGACATAATGCTTGACAGTTTTCCAGTCCAGGGGAAACACCTAAACAGATGGACAACCAGAACACAGAAACAGACTATGCAACAGCCTCTAATTTAAAATAATTTCTATCAGCAAAGAAAGCTGAACGCAATATTATTAAACATTCCTGTGTTTTCATGACGGATATTCTATGAGTAATTCTTCAGTGATCACAAATGACATTTACTAATTGGAATAAAACCAAACGAAGTGTTTCATATTTCAAAATAACTAGTCTCAATGGGGAGATCTAAAACATTTTTAATAGCTTTCTAAGGTATTCTGACTTTTTTTCCCCACTCACACACACACTGCATATCTAGTAATTCCTTAGAATTTATTAATGCCTAAAATTTTTGGAACAGTAATGCCATCTGAATTCTTCAAAAAGCATTATTTAACTCTAAGTTAATATGTATTTAAAACATCATCTACAATGGAAGATTAAGTTTTCATGTTTAGTTGACAACAGGTCAAATTAATTGATATAAATTTCCAACGAAAAGGACCAGAAGTGAATTTAGAAATTATCCAGCTGATCCTCACATGAAATTGTCACTAAACAGAATACAAAGATTTTGGCAAACAGCTAAGTGGTGATTCATAGCAGAGTGAAGGGATATAAAACATTAATGACTTCTCAATTTTCACCTATTACTTTACCATAAAAGACAGTTATATAAAAACATTCTTCAGATCAGTGCATTTTCAGGAATACCCATTTATAGAAACTATTTATAAACCACTTTCTTGCACTATCATAAAAACAGAAGCAGAAATGATGAGATTAGCCAGGTCACACAATAATAAATCTTTACAAATAAACACTGGAAAGTGAAGGCTATTTGTTGTGCTGCACTGAAACATGCAATAAAGTACTTGCAAATACTCCATTATCCAGTCACAGATTTTCAGTCTAATTCTGCATTTATGAGTCACAAACACCTACACAGAAAAAAAAAGAAAAAAGAAAAAAAAGAAAAAAAAAAACCCAGACACATAATCTGTCAATCCACTTTGATTAACCATTTAGAAAGGCTAGGAGCGGTGAAGAGTTTTACTTTTATAAAAATACCACATCACAGTTGGACATCAATCGCATTAGGCTTCCTAAATTACCTCTATATAGGGCATGTGCACAATGGCAAAGTGATATAAAGCTTTCTATATCACAGAGCAGACAAAGTCTGCACAATCCCATAATCTGTTTCTAATTCAGTATATATCTTTTAATAAATGTGCACAGACTCATCAAAATCTGAAAGATCAGGATCTCACAGGACAAAAGAGACTACCACCACATTTATTATTGTCAAGGCTTCATAACTCTGCAGTAAAAACTTTAGGACAAAATGTGAAAATAAAACCTTTGTCAATTTAAGAAAAAAACGTATTTTTCTAAATTTACACACTATGAAAGATTATTTTACTAGTTCAGAGTGACTTCTCCACCAAAAAGTCTTTTTCTCTCTTTATAATCCTTTAAGAACAGCAGTATTTTTAAAATTAAAAAAAAAAAAAAGGTAAGTCTTCCTTATGTACTCTGTTTATCAGATATTGCTTTCCAATACTTTTAGCAGCAACAAACATGACCACCAAACATTATAAAATATGCCCAGGAACTTCAGTGACCACAGAAAGACAAAACACTTCAACATTTCAAGTCACATTTTTGGAATATCCCCAGGAAGTGCCATATTTAAATGATTAATCACTGGCATTCCAAATATTTATTTTAACCCAAAAACATTAATCTTCATATAGATATATAGATGTATGTACATTATTATGCATTAGCATAGTGCTGAAACAGACCAAAGTGAATCCATCAGTCATAACATTACTAGCAGCACCAGATTTGTGTAATTTTTTATTTTCTGCATGCTATACTAATAACAACAAAACTTATTTGATGGTGTGTTCTTTAGCAAGGGTACAGAGAACAAATATCAAGTGACTTGGGATCAAATACATTCATATCATGCTTTGATTTTCCATCTGAAAAATATGCACCAACATCCACAACTGAAATGTATGCTAAAGATATATTTATTTAGTTATTGCTCTCTGCAACACCTTCTTTTGAGCTTTGTGAATAATTCATCTGCCTATGTCTTCTTAAAAAAACCCCACAAAAACAAACAGAAACATCTGGAAACACTTACAAGCTAGATTTTATAGCAAACATATATCACCAACCATAAAGGACAATATTGCTACCACAGCATTATAATACATTACATAACTGAGAAATTTTAGGTCCCAGATAAGAAGTTCATCGCAGGATATCTAATTGCAAGGCTGAGCCCAGAAATGCATTTCCCCCAAGTAAAAAGCAAGAATATATGTTTTCCCCTCAACACTGCTCTGTTCACTTCCTTCCTCTTCAACTCTGACTGCAGAGGAGACACTAGAGTCTGGCAAATACATGGACTTCTTAAGAGCTAAAGATTCACTTTCATTTGAAACTGTTGTCGTGACAGGTTTCCATAGTACCTTCTTGCAGCAATCACTGCTTCTGCCCTCTATATTTCTATTTTAAAAAATAACTTTGAGTA